>BSYR01000051.1:16225000-16527500 GCA_030270665.1 Hibiscus trionum
CATATCCTCATTCAAATATATATACAAACAATCTCAGAACAACTCATGGATATCAAAACCATGCAATTTGCTAACATCTTGATTTGGTCACATAAAACAATCAAATTCTACATAACAAGCAAAAGATCAAGATGGTTACCTTACTATCAAACATTCAAACAATTGAGATTCAACAATCCAAGTTAAAAACCCATCCAACATGAGCTCTCTCTCTCTCTAAATTTTCCTTATGGTTTCTTGTTTTGATTTGGTGGGGAAGAAGACTTTTTTTTTGGGGTTTTTTGCTTTCTCTTCCAACAATCAGTCCCAACAATCTCCTCACTAATCTCCACATTTTCTCAACCATACGACATGTGTAAGGACCCTCCAAAGGTTACCATTTTACATGCAATCTTTTTTACTAAAAATTCATTTTATTCCTTTTCAATATAACTCCCTAATTTAGTCAATATGCTCTTTAGTCCCTTCATAAATTTATTCTTATAAAATGAAAACTTAAGGTATTACACATCTTTATATCAAGCAAGCTAAGTTACCACTAATTACTGTCATACTACTAGGCTATGTTTTGGGATGTTACACTTATTGGCCTTACTCTTTAATGAATTCGAACTTATTTTGGGCCTGGACTGGCTAGGAAAACACCAAGCCTGGGTAGATTGTTCAAAGAGAAGATTGTTCCTTCTCGTTTTAGGAAAGGAAACAATAACCTTGTTAGAAAAGAAACCTTCTGAACCTATTTCGTTGTTTGCTGCAATTCCTAATTTAAATGAAGCCAAGTCTTCCCTTGAATCCATTTTAATTGTTTCTGAATTTTCAAATGTGTTTCTCGATGAATTACCGGGTACCTTCATCAAGGGAAGTTGAGTTCGGAATTGAAGTCCTTCCAGGCTCAGTTCCGGTTTCCATCACACCTTACCATATGGCTCTGTTTGAACTCAAAGAGCTGAAGACTCCATTACAAGAACTACATGACAAAGGATTCATAAGGCGAAGCTCCTCTCCTTGGGGAGCCCCAGTTCTGCTTGTAAAGAAGAAGGATGGATCAATGAGGCTCTATATTGATTACCGGAAGCTGTATCAGATTGCCATCTAGAAAAAAAATATCCATTACCAAGAATTGATGACTTGTTCAATCAAATGAAGGATGCTACGGTATTTTCTGTTGAGTGTATAAAAGTTCTATATTTTACCCCTCATTTAACCCATATTTCTGCTGCTTTCAAGCATATTTCATGGCATTTAGATAGATTCATGCATATACATCACAATTAGATAAAATGACACAGTTGCTACTGAATTTTGGTCACTTTTGTTGGTGTCCGATGCGGCAGACTCAGGGCAGCAAAGGAGCAGAGCTGGATCACCGAACTGAAGTCGAGGAGCACACGCTGTCGTGGTCACTGTTGTGGCAGCCATGACGACAGAATGATGATTTGGACAAGTGAAGTGGATCTCGACAGATAGAGGACTTCAAGGCGGTCTGTCGTGGCCCACTCCTATATTTTTCTGAGCCCTGAGGTAGAATGAAGGCCAAGCCCAAAGTCCAAGGGAGAAACTCAATGCAAGAAAAGAGGACGAATTAAAGGCATATACTCAGAAGATTTAATCTCCAATAGAGTTGTACTTTAGTTTAAACTTGTATTCTTGCCATATTAGAAAACTTGGACCCAAGGCCTATATAAATGCATGTAATTCGACCTAGGGAAGGATATCTCATTCCTACCCATCTTCCCCAAAACCCTTGTCGTTTACCCCTCTTCATCATGTTCTAAACTCCCCCTAGGGCTAAGGGTTGATTCTATAAAGTAGTTGCAAGGATTGTATTGTTTTAGGAATTTTCTGTTCAAGCAATAAAAACTTCAAGTTTATTTATTCTGGTTTTCATATCTCGTAAGAGTATCGGGAGAGCATTGTGAGGTTATCCATTTGTTTGATATCGGGAGAGTCAAGCACACGAACGGAATAAATACGCGTTTTCGAGTTTATGGTTAAACCATCTCGGCTTAGGGATAAGTACGAGGTTAAGTGGCTAAGGAAGAATTCAACAACATTGGTGTTTACCCTTCGATTCACGCCGAGAGGTATCATCTAAGAAGTGTTCATCAACGGAGCTTGGGCCTAGGGATAGGAAAAGTCATAGCAGGGATTCTTGCCGAACTTGAAGTGCGGAGTTGTGTGATCGCTGCCGCGACATCAACAGACTTCTGCCGCGACAGGTGCTGCCGCAAAAGGGACGACGACAGAAGAGAAGTTCTCTTATAGTGCAGCACCTGCACTACTGAGCAAATCAATACCAGCCTATTCCTTAAAATTGATCCTTAACTCTTTTATTTTAGTTGTTTATCACGATTACTTTACAATCCAATTAAACTTTCTCTCTCTCTCTCTCTTGTGCAGCGATTCTAGGATAAAGTTATTTCCAGTCCCTGTGGAGACGATATTCGATACTCCAAGTATCACTTTACTACTTGCGTCGTGTACACTTGCATTATTTGCGATTGGACTCTTTTACACGCAACAAGGTTTTCTGTTTTCTTATGCGCAGATCTAGACTAGGAAAAGAACTTGAGTATGAACCAGACTCCGAAATCGAACGCACGTACCAACTCAAGAACCAAGCCCGACTCTTGATAACAATAAACAACTATCTTCAGGAGCAGCTAGAGGCAATGGTGAACGGAAGGCAGAACAACGGGGTAGATGATCCACAAAACAATGACCAGAGGGTTGCTGAAGATCCTCCCCAAGATATCCAGAATGAACGGCATGCTGTCGCTGCCGTACGGCAGTCCTGCCGCGACTACATGGTCAATGACCATGTTGAACTGGAAACCACCCTGCCAGACGTGGAAGCTGAGAACTTCGAGTTGAAACCTGTTATGTTCAGCATGATAAATTCCGCTGCCCAGTTTAGTGGTTCTGCAACTGAGGATGCCCGAGAACATCTGAAAATGTTCCAAGAAATTTGTGGATCGATTAGACTGCCAAGAATAAATCTAGAAGTATTGAGGCTCCGGTTATTTCCTCATTCACTGAGAGACAGAGCTAAAACATGGTGGAATAAACTAACGCCGGGTTCAATACGAACTTGGGCAGATCTCTCTCGTGAATTCTTATCTCGTTTTAATCCTTCTCATTTATCTGAAAGATTGCGTAACGAAATTGCTACTTTTCAACAGGAGGATGACGAACCAATGCACGGGGCATGAGATAGATTTACAACTCTTCTTCGGAACTGCCCGATGCATGGATTCCCCGTGTGGAATTAGGTCATCAAATTCTACAATGCTGCCAATGCACACACCCGTCTGAGAATAGATTAAGCAGCAAATGGGCTAATACTGGATAAGGAACCATACGAGGCAATGATAATGTTGAAGAATATAGCAAAAAACGATGAGCAGTTTCTTACAGGTAGGAGAGGGGGCAAACGAAGGATATCTGTAAAGGATTATGAAGCTGACAATTCGATGAAATCACAGGTTGCGTACCTCACAAAGGTAGTGGAAATATGTAGCAGAAAGATTCTAAAGCTGTATATTCTGCATTAGAGGTATGTGAAACCTCTAGTGAGAATCACAGTTCAGAAGACTGTCCTTTACAGTTGGAAGAAGGAATGTATGTTGGGAATTGTAACAAGCTAAGAAACTATGATTCCACTAATTACAATCCCAACTGGAGGAAAGATCCTAAGTTTTCCTGGAGCAATTCGAACAATGCATTGAATCCTCCAATGTAGAACAACCAAAACCAAGGGGTACCCAGAATCCTATCGCGACAGCAACCACATCAGCAGCCGTAACAGCAGCCGGCAGTCGCACCTAGTATACTGGAGCAGACATTGGCAACATTTATGTCACAGAAAGGAGCTTACATGGTGAACATGGATCACTTTATCAAGAAAACTAAATCATTCATGGACAAGAAAGAGATGAGGATGACAAATCACGAGGCTACCCTGAAATCACTAGAGACGCAGATGGGCCAGGTTTCCCAGCATATCAAGCCAAGGCAAAACGGAGCATTCCCTAGTGATACTGAGGTCACTAGAAAACCCACAAATGAGTAGTGTAAAGAAATCACAACTAGAAGTGGGAAACAGTTACAAGGGCCGGAGATGAAGAACATACCAAGTAAGGAACCGACCCCAGATTTACCTGTCGTGAACATTGCCCCGGCAGAAGAAGAACAACCTGCTGTCGACACACCTATCGCGACAGCAGAAGGGACAGAGGAGCAAATTGAGGATGTTGAAGAACCTAAACCTCCTCAGCTCCGAATACCAAGTAAAGGATGTCTGGAAGATTACCTTCCTCCATCTCCTTTTCCAAAACGGTTACAGAAACACAAACAGGAGTATCAGCTCAAAAAGTTTATGATATTTTTAAACAGGTGCACATTAACATACCGTTGTTAGAGGCCATCAAGAAGATGACTGGTTATGCAAAATTTCTCAAGGACGCCATGTCAAAAAGTTACAGACTTGGGGAATTCGAAACAGTGAAGATGACAGAAGGATGTATGACTATCTTACACAAGCATCCACCCCAGAAGAAGAAAGATCATGGGAGCTTCACCATATCGTGCATAATTGGCGACAAATTCGTGGGTAAGGCACTTTGTGATCTTGGTGCTAGCATAAATCTAATGCTCAAATCTGTGTTTCAGAAATTAGGTATTGGATGAGCAAGGCACACGACAGTCATGCTGCAGCTGGCAGACCGGTCTTACGTACAACCAGAAGAGAAGATCGAAGATATTCTGGTAAGAGTGGATAAATTTATTTTCCCTGGTGACTTTCTTGTTTTAGACTGTGAAGCAGATGAAAACGCACCGATCATCCTGGGGCAACCATTCCTAGCCACAGACAGAACTATGATCGATGTGGAGAAAAGAGAACTGACCATGAGAGTGAATGATCAATAAATCAAACTCAATGTTCTCCAAGCAATTAAACATGCTGATGCAGAAGAAGAGTGCAAGGCAATCTTTGAAGTAATCCTTGACCAACCCTGCATCATGTCAAGCAGCCACGACAGAATGATTGGTCACTGCCACAACAGTCACCTGGAAGACTGTCACGGCAGCAACAGCGACAGTGACTCCTTCGACTCAGAGACATCCGACACTGAAGGTCATGAGGAGGTAAATTGGATAGGCACTCGTCCAGGTAAGTTCTTTGAGCCTCTTAATTATACCTCGAATGAACATATAATCCAGAAGCCTTCGATTGAAAAGCCACATGTTTTAGATATTAAACCCCTACCAGGGCAGCTTAAATATGTCTTTCTTGGTTTAAATGATACGTTGCTCGTAATCATCTCTTCCAAGTTAATGCAGAAACATGAGCAGCAGCTAATCAAAATGCTACAACAGCATAAGAAGGCCATTGGATGGACCATAGCTGATATCCAAGGCATCAGTCTGGCATTATGCATGCACAAGATTCTCTTGGAGGATGATCATAAGCCGACTATTGATGCCCAGAGACGTTTGAATGAGGCTATGCGAGAAGTGGTTAGAAAAGAGATTATCAAATGGCTTGACGCCAGAATCATATACGCCATCTCGGATAGCAAGTGGGTGAGCCCAGTGCAGTGTGTGCCCAAAAAAGGAGGCATAACTGTGGTAACCAATGAAGAAAACGAGCTAATCCCAACCATAACTGTGATCAGTTGGAGGGTTTGTATGGATTACCGGAAGCTTAACAAAGCTACCCAGAAAGATCATTTCCCCTTACCCTTTATTGATTAAATGCTTGATAGATTAGCAGGGAAACCTTACTATTGTTTTCTTGATGGTTACTCAAGTTATAATCAGATAACAATTACACCGGAGGACCAGGAGAAAACTACCTTCACATGCCCGTACGACACCTATGCTTTTCGGAGAATGCCATTTGGGCTCTGCAATGCACCAACAACCTTCCAACGGTGCATGATGGAAATATTCTCCGACATGGTGGAAGATTTCCTAGATATTTTCATTGACGACTTTTCCATCTTTGGAGACAGTTTTAAAGTTTGTTTAGGCAACTTGCAGAAGGTTCTTGAAAGATGCGAAGAGGCGAACCTGGTTTTGAACAGGGAAAATGCCACTTCATGGTGGATGAAGGGATAGTACTAGGCCACAAAGTGAGCTGCCGCGGCATTGAGGTGGACAGAGCCAAAATAGAAGTCATCTAAAAGCTGTCGCCACCCACCACAGTCAAGGGGATTCGAAGTTTCTTAGGACATGTTGGGTTTTATCGATGATTTATTGCAAATTTCTCGAAGATTACAAAACCCTTATGCCACCTATTATAGCAGAATCGTCCCTTTGATTTTAATACTGAATGTACTGAGGCATTCAAAATTCTGAAGGAGAAGCTGGTAACAACCCCGATTGTACAACCACCAAACTGGAGTTTTCCATTTGATATAATATATGACGCCAGTGACTATGCTGTCGGGACAACACTAAGGCAGAGGAAGGATAAGCTCTTCCATGCGATTTATTATGCCAACAAAACATTGAATGATGCCAAAGTCAACTACACCACCTCAGAGAAGGAACTGTTAGCAGTGGTGTTCTCAATCGACAAGTTTCGTCCGTACATACTTGGAACAAAGGTGGTTGTCCATAAAGACCATTCAGCACTGAAGTATATGTTCACAAAAAAGGATGCAAAACCTAGATTGATATGTTGGATTCTGCTGCTGCAAGAATTTGACATTGATATAAAGGATAAAAAGGGAACAGAGAACCAAGTAGCATACCACTTGTTGAGGCTGGAGACGGGAAGGAGTCAATCCACAGACATGACCAACATATTGGAGACCTTCCCAGATAAGCAGTTATTTGCTGCCACCAACTCTGCCGCGACAGCCATGGCGGCAGGTAAGCTTTCTGAAACCCCTTGGTACGCTGACTTTGTTAATTACATTGTAAGCGATTTACTACCTCCTTAACTTAATTACCAAGCAAAGAAGAGGTTCCAAAATGATGCAAAAAATTATTATTGGGATGAACCTCTTCTTTTCAAACATTGTGCAGATCATATTATCAGGAGATGTGTACCATAGGAAGAACAAGAAGATGTGCTTCACCACTGCCATGCTTCCCCTTATGGAGGATAGCTAGGTGGAAACAAAACCGCTGCCAAGGTTCTGCAATCCGGACTCTATTAGCCCACACTGTTCAAGGATGCACAAGCTTTTTACAAAGGATGTGACAAGTGCCAAAGGACTAGAAACATATCGAGAAGGCATGAGATGCCACTGCAGAACATATTAGAGGTCGAAATCTTCGATTTATGGGGAATCGACTTCATAGGACCATTCCCAGCATCTTTTGGGAACCTGTACATCCTACTGGTAGAGGATTATGTGTCAAAATGGGTAGAAGCAATCGCCACTCAGAAAAACGATGCCAAATTTGTTCAAAGATTTCTTCACAAGAACATCTTCTCCAGATTTTGCATCCCAAGGGCGTTAATTAGTGATGAGGGGAGACATTTTGATAACAGGGTAATTACTGCTGCCTTGAGAAAATACGGAGTAAAGCATCAGATTGCAACAACATACCACCCTCAAACCAATGAGCAGGCCGAGATATCCAATAGAGAAGTAAAGAACATACTTGAGAAGATGGTTAAAACCACTTGAAAGGATTGGTCTCTACATCTCAATGATGCACTCTGGGCCTATAAAACAGCGTTCAAAACACCATTGTGTATGTCACCCTATAGACTCATTTATGGGAAAACCTGTCATTTACATGTTGAGATAGAACACAGAACTTATTGGGCTATCAAGGCAGTAAATATGGACTTGGATAAGGCAGGATAGAAAAGGCTACTAGACTTGAATGAAATTGAAGAAATTCAAGCAATGGCCTACGACAATGCTAAGATCTAGAAGGACAAAACCAAGAAGTGGCACGACAGGAAACTGCTGCCACGACATTTCTGCCAGGGCAACATGTGTTGTTGTTCAACTCTAGGTTGAAGCTTTTTCCAAGAAAGCTAAAATCTAGGTTGTCCGGTCCTTTCCAGGTTGTCCAAGTTTTCCCCCATGGTGCCAATACAATCAAATCCCTAAAGGATGGGCACCAATTCAAGGTCAATGGACAGAGACTCAAGCATTATCAGGGGACTGAATCCCCAAGGATGCAGGAAGTAGTTACTTTAGGAGATGCCCATCAAGGCATCCCTAATTTAACTCAGATTTTATTTTTATTTTATTTTATTTATTAGGAATTAAAATTTTATTTATTTTAGGAACCAAGTTTTTAATTTAGTTTATTTATTTAATTATTGTTAGGAAATAAAGGAAGCAAAGCAAAGAGAAGGAATGAACCAGCCCACCGCATTCACAGCAGCCCAAAAAGCCCAACGGACGAGTCTGTCATCACAGCCTGTCACCAGCTATCGCGACAGGCGCGAAGAAAATGGCCTGTCACAGAGCTCTCACAACAGACACGCAAACGCGTAATAGATGCGCAGCAGACACAAAAACGCGTGACGGACGCATAAGAAACCGCGTAACAGCTGGCCCCATTTTTCTCGCCTGCCATTACAGACCCAACGGGCAGAAAATCCCCATTCTATATAAACCCCCACTCCCTTTTCATTTTTCATCTCATTCTCATTCTCTCAACACGCTTCCTCTATTTTAGATCTCAAAATTTTCTTTTCATTTTTCCCACAGTCTTTGCAATGGCTAGCAGACACACCCGCCGCAGCGCTGCCTCCACTTCTTCCACGGCAGTATCAACCCCAAGTCACAATGCCATTCCCAACTGGTTTGCTTCCACCGAATCTGCCAAGAGGTACTACACTTCCTTCCAAAAGAGGGAAATGTGGGAGGAACGAGAGTTCATCTACACACAACCAACGGGAGACCTAGGGCTGGAGAGCTTCATAGCCAAGAAAATTCAAGCCCTCAAGTGGCAGAAATTTGCTGCCCAACCCGAAGAGATGAATATAACCCTCGTCCGAGAGTTCTACGCTACCGTCGATAGCAAGGATGGCACGACAGTAAATGTTTGAGGCAAGCAAATTTCTATCGAACCAGTATACATCAACACCTTATACGGGCTGTATGTGAGCAAGAAGGAGGGCGCCCACATAAGATTCATAAATAGTCTATTGCCAGCAGACTACGATGCCGTCATGGCAGAGGTTACAGAAGAAGGAACGGAGTGGAACGACGACCCTAAACACCGATGGACCGTGAGAAGAACATAGCTGACTCTACAAGCAAAACTGTGGAATCACTTCGTCAAAAAGTGTCTCATGCCTACCTCCCACAACAGCATTGTCGACAGACCGAGGTTAGCCCTTGTCCATTCTCTTACAGTGCAACACCTCCGTAGCATGTGAAATCTCAAAGGACTTCCATCCAATGAAAAGGAAGAAGCTCAATGAGACTGTCGAAGGGCCCTCCCAAGGCAGATCTGCCCACAGCAACAGCAGCTCCAATGATGACCTCGAGGTCCTGGACCAACCCCCACGCATCTCACCCGACACGTGTCCAGCCACCTCGAGAGGCAAAGAAGAAACCAGCCTCTCCCTCCCCCAGCAACCTGCCAGCCCCTGCCATGAAAGGCACTGCCCGCCGGCAGCTCCAAATCAGCAGCAGCAGCAACGACAGCTCCTGAAATTAAGTTTCTTTCTTATATTTTGATGTCTTTGCTATTATATCTATTTTGTGATGTGTTTGTTTTTCTGTTTTTTATTTTTCATTCTATCATGCATTGAGGGCAATGCAACCCTCGAGTTTGGGGGTGGCATCCCTCCATTAATGAAGTAATTAGTTGTGTCTTAATATGTGTCTAATTATTAGTTTATTTTTAAGTTTATTTTGTGTAAAAAACAAAAATTGGCTTAAGTCTTTAAACTAAACTTACATGTCGCGACATAATCTTTTTGACTCTTATGCTATCTAGACTTCTATAGTGCACTGGAATTAAGAATGTTCACCCACTTGAGATTGCCCCTAGAGGTTCCTATCACTGGCTCTAGGAAAGGAATAAAGGAAAGAAAGAATTCATACTCATTTGCTTAAAAACTGCCTTGCATCGATTTTAGGGAGATTTCTCTTTGAGCTTAAGTTAGAAAAAAACTAAAGGAGCCTAAGAATTGCCTCCATAAAAAATGCAGTTAAATCAAGAGTCGGAAAAAAACTAAAGGAGTCTAAGAATTACCTCCAGAAAAAATGAATTGGCATAAAACTCAAGTTTGTAAGTATGACTATTCTGGTAAACTAAAAGAGTCTAGACACATAGTTGCTCACAAAACCAGCACACACTACACAAGAACTATAGCAGGGTTCTGAATAAATCCAGAAACACCCGACAAGGTATTGCTCTGGATAGGTATGTGTGGAAGGTAATGACAAGTTCATCGAATTAAGCCAAGCAAAAAAAATTTATTTTTATTTAGGTCATAGTTGCTTGAGGGCAAGCATGAACTTGAGTTTGGGGGTGTGTTGAGTGTATAAAAGTTCTATATTTTACCCCTCATTTAACCTATATTTCTGCTGCATTCAAGCATATTCCATGGCATTTAGATAGATTCATGCATATACATCACAATTAGATAAAATGGCACAGTTTCTACTGATTTTGATCACTTTTGCAGGTGTCTGCTTTGGCAGACTCAGGGCAGCAAAGGAGCAAAGCTGGATCACTGAACTGAAGTCGAGGAGCACACGCTGCCGTGGTCACTTCCGTGGCAACCATGACGACAGAATGATGAAGTGGACATGTGAAGTGGAGCTCGACAGATAGAGGACTTCAAGCCGGTCTGTCGTGGCCCACTCCTGTATTTTTCTGAGCCCTGAGGTAGAATGAAGGCCAAGCCCAAAGTCCAAGGAAGAAACTCAAGGCAAGAAAAGATGACGAATTAAAGGCATATACTCAGAAGATTTAATCTCCAATAGAGTTGTACTTTAGTTTAAAATTGTATTCCTGCCATATTAGAAAACTTGGACCCAAGGCCTATATAAAGGCATGTAATTCGACCTAGGGAAGGATATCTCATTCCTAGTCGTGTTCTCCAAAACCCTTGTCGTTTACCCCTCTTCATCATGTTCTAAACTCCCCCTAAGGCTATGGGTTGATTCTGTAAAGTAGTTTCAAGGATTGTATTGTTTTAGGAATTTTCTGTTCAAGTAATAAAAACTTCAAGTTTATTTATTATGTATTTCATATCTCGCAAGAGTATCGGGAGAGCATTGTTAGGTTATCCATTTGTTTGATATCGGGAGAGTCAAGCATACGAATGGAATAAATACTCGTTTTCTAGTTTACGGTTAAACTAACTCGGTTTAGGGATAAGTACGAGGTTAAGTGGCTAAGGAAGAATTCAACAACATTGGTGTTCACCCTTCGATTCACGCCGGGAGGTATCATCTGAGAAGTGTTCATCAACAGAGCTTGGGCCTAGGGATAGGACAAGTCATAGCAGGGATTCTTGCCAAACTTGAAGTGCAGAGTTGTGATATCACTGCCTCGACATCAATAGACTTCTGCCGCGACAGGTGCTGCCGCGACAGGGACGACGATAGAACATAAGTTCTCTTACAGTGCAACACCTGCACTACTGAGCAAAGCAATACCGGCCTATTCCTTAAACCTGATCCTTTACTCTTTTATTTTAGTTGTTTATCACGATTACTTTACAATCCAATTAAACTTTCTCTCTCTCTCTCTCTTGTGCAGCAATTCTAGGATAAAAGTTATTTCCAGTCCATGTGGAGACGATATCCGATACTCCAAGTATCACTTGACTACTTCCGTCGTGTACACTTGAACTATTTGCGATAGGACTCTTTTACACGCAACATTTTCCAAGATTGAACTTCGATTAGGGTATTATTAGATGAGAGTAAAGGAAGTTGATGTCCCTAAAACTGCTTTCCGAACCCGGTATGGTCACTATGAATTCCTAGTGATGCCTTTTGGCCGAATCAATGCTCCGGCAGCATTCATGGATCTTATGACTAGAGTTTTCAAACCCTACTTTGATAAATTTGTTGTAGTCTTTATAGACGACATCCTTGTCTATTCAAAAAGTGAAGAAGAGTATTCAAATCACTTGCGGTTAGTGCTACAGACACTTCGAGATAAGCACCTCTATTCCAAGTTTGGTTAATACGACTTGTGTCTTTTCGAAGTGTCCTTCCTTGGTCATGTAATTCCGGCTGATGGAATAAAGGTGGACCCAAAGAAAATTCAATCAGTGATCGATTGGAGACCTCCAAAGAATGTGAGTAAGGTTAGAGGTTTTCTCGGTTTGGCTGGTTACTAGCGAAGATTTGTGAAAGGATTTTCATTGCTAGCTGCTACCCTAAAAACCTTCTTAGGAAGGATGAACCATTTGTGTCGTCAAAAAATCAACAACATAACTTCGATCAATTAAAGCAAGTGCTTACCCAAGCATCTGTCTTGATTCAACCCGAATCGGGGAAAAACTTTATTGTTTTTAGTGACCTCTCCCATCTCGGTTTAGGTTGTGTTTTAATGCAAGAGGATAAAGTGGTAGCATATGCTTCTAGATAATTAAAGCCACTCAAGTTTAACTATCAGACACACGACCTAGAATTAGTTGTGGTTGCTTTTGCTTTAAAAAATAGGATGCACTACCTATTTGGAGAAAGATGTTATTTGTTTACCAACCATAAAAGCCTAAAATATCTTCTGACTCAAAAAGAATTGAAACTTATGCAAGGGAGGTGGATGAAATTACTCAAAGACTGTGATCTAATTATTTATTATCACCTGAGGATGGCAGATGCACTCAATCGAAAACGTCAAATTGGTATAAAGGTTGAAACTTCAATAGTTGCAGTCCAATTCCATTCGAAAGTTTAGGATTCTAACATCTTGAATATTCTTACGATTGCAGCCCTTAATGCAATCAATGCTCATTTATTGTTACAAAGAGAGCAAAGACAATTAGCCGAACTCCAAATCCAATCATAGCTAATTTTGAAAATCAGGATACATCAGCAATCATACTCTGAACTTCGGAAGGTTTTTTCTAAACTTGAGTCTGGAACTAACTCAGATTTTTCTCTAAAGCCTAATGGCTTACTCTACTTTAGAGATAAAGTATGTGTTCTGTAACGTCCTCGACTCGATTTAGGAGAAAACCAGAATCGAAAGTTTACAACAAGAAAAACCGAAAATATGAGCCATAAAATTTCAAATTTTTGGATTGAACTAATCATAGAGTAACAAGATAGTTGTTTAACACTTTAATGTTCATGGATAAAACATGTTGGAACTAATTCACTTGACATAGAAACTCCAATACGATCATTCAAAAAATCTCATTGAAGATTAATTATTATAACCTATATTAGGTTACAAGTAGCCATTAGGAAATTGTATCACATACAAACATTGTGCCACTTTTCTTCAATTACGAGTACATACTTTGCTTGCGAAGCACATTCTTAATTCAAAATTCTATCTATTTATCAATCATTCCTTCATGACTTGCACCGCAAGTTATTAACCGAATAGCAAGCATTCGAATCATTTTTATAGCATCCATTCATCAATAATCCATTAATTAGGCATCAACCTTCATAGATTAGACTATTAGGATTTCTTCTTGATAGGATTCTTGAGTTAGGGTTAGAAAAGGGGGAAATCTGGAGAGTAAAGAGAGAGAAGAAAAGTAAATGTATATTATTAAAACGTGTTTAATAAAAGTCTGAAGACTTTACATATATACAAAAAATAAAATAAAAAACATGCTGACCTGTCAACAACTTACTAACTAACCAACCTAACTAACAAATAACCAACTCCTAATACCCCCCCTCAAGTTGGAGCATACAAATTCTGAATGCCCAACTTGAGTACAGAATTTTGAAACGTTGTTAAAGGCAAAGCTTTGGTAAAGCAGTCTGCAAGTTGGTTCAAACTGGAAACTGGAAGCAATTTGATTGTTTCATTGTGAACCTTTTCCCTGATTATGTGACAGTCGATCTCTATGTGCTTGGTGCGTTCATGGTGCACTGGATTTTCTGCAAGTTTAACAGCAGAAAGATTGTCACAATAAATATTAGTTGGAGAAGAAAAAATATGGAAATCATTAAGCAAATAATGTAGCCATTGAATTTCACAAACAGTGGTGGAAAGAGCACGATGTTCTGCTTCACTGGAGGAACGAGATACAATTGGTTGCTTTTTGGATTTCCAAGATATTAATGTTGAACCAAGGAATATGCAAAAACCAGTGGTGGATTTCCTTGAATCAGAACAAGAGGCCCAGTCTGAATCTGAGAAAGCATTAAGCTTTATCTGATTTAAAGCAGGAAAAATAGACCCTGGCCAGGTGTGGCTTTAAGGTACCTAAGTACCCTATGAACAGCAACTAAATGAGCATTAGTAGGTGCAGACATGAACTGTGACAGCTTCTGAACAGCAAAAGATATATCAGGACAAGTATTGGTAAGATATAAGAGTTTTCCAATTAGTTTACGATAAGAAGTAACATCAGTTAAAATGTCACCATCATCCTTGGAAAGAATCTTAACCATTGGTGTAAAAACAGGCTTAGAGTCAGAAAACCCAGAATCATTTAAAAGATCCAAAGTATACTTTCTTTGGCATAGATTAATTCCTTGACTGTTCCTAGCAACTTCAAGACCAAGGAAAAACTTCAGATTTCCCAAATCTTTAATTTTAAAAAGATAATGGAGATATTTTTTAATTGTGTCAATTGGAGTTAAACTAGGCCCAGCAAGAATAATGTCATCAACATAGATGACCAAAGCAATAAAATCAGAACATGTTCCTTTTGTGAAAAGAGAAAAATCAGAAGAAGATTGTTTAAAACCTTGTTCTAATAAAACTGAAGTTAATCTTTCATTCCATTGACGACTAGCTTGTTTCAATCCATAAAGACTCTTTTTTAACCAACAAAATAAGCCAGGAGAAGGAGGAGTAAAACCAGGTGGCAATTGCATGTATACTTCTTCATCTAAAAAAACCATGCAAAAAAGCATTGTTTATATCAAGCTGTTGAAGAAACCAATTCTGGGCAGCAGCTAGAGCAAGAATTAGCCTTACAGTAGTTAACTTTGCTACATGATTAAAGGTATTAAGATAGTCAATTCCAGGTTGTTGGGTATATCCTTTAGCCACTAAACTAGCCTTGTACCTCTCTAGACTACCATCAGAATGTAATTTTGTTTTATAGACCCACTTACATCCTATGGCTAACTTCCCAGGGGGAAGAGGAACAAGATCCCAGGTTTGGTTTCTTTCTAAAGCAGATATCTCATCATTCATGGCAGATTTCCATCACTCATGTTTAACAGCTTGAGCATAATTCTTAGGTTCAGCAAGAATCTCAGTAGAACAAATATATGACATGTAATTTGGAGAAAGATGTTGGTAAGATATTACCTGAGCTATAGAATGAGGAGAAGTTCTCTGCTTTGGTAGGGAAACATGAAAATCTTTAAGGTGAGAGGGCAACTGCTTATTCCTTGTTGGCCTTGTAGAAACAAACTGTTGTTTGTCTAAGGAACGAGTAATAACAGAACCAGGCACAATAGAATTATCTTGAGAGTTATTAGAATCTTGAGAGTTATTAGAATTATCCTAAGAATTATTATTGTCCACAAAATCAGTTAAGGACTGATGTTCAGAACCATTGTTAGTGAAAACAGAATCAGAATGTGGACTCTTATATTGGTGTTTAGCTTTGGAAACAACATCTTCAGGACCAACATTTTGACACCAAGGTAAAACAACATTTCCTTCATGTATATTGTTATTTTTAAAAGGGAAAATAGTTTCTGAAAAAGAAACATCCCTAGAGACAAAATCAGATTTATTTTGAAGATCATATAACCTATTTCCTTTAATATTTTTAGGAATTTCAAGAAAGACACATTTAATAGCACGAGCATGAAGTTTTGTTTTAGGTTTAGGAAGGACACTAGCAAAAACAAGGCATCCAAAAAAATTTAGATTGTCAGTTTGAGGAATTTTATTATACAGTAACTCAAAAGGTGTTTTATTTCTAAGAACAGGAGTAGGGCTAATGTTTATTAAAGAAGCAGCATGCAAAATACAATCAGTCCAGAAAACTAAAGGCATATTAGATTGCAACCTTAAGGATCTTGCAACATTTAAAAGGTGCTGATGCTTCCTTTCAACAATACTATTCCGTTGAGGTGTGTAAACACAAGAATTTTGGTGAATTATACCTTTGGAGTTATAAAAATCAGTCATGTGAAATTCTTTGGCATTATCAGTTCTTATGCATTTAATTTTAAGAGAAAATTGAGTATGAATTAATTCATAAAAGGAAGTAAGCAAAGTCCTAACCTCAATTTTAGATTTCATAGGATAAACCCACAAATATCTACTCCTATCATCTACAATGGTCAGGAAATAAAGATGACCATAGACACTAGCAACAGGGAAAGGGCCCCAAACATCCACATGAATTAAGTCAAAAACATTATCAGAATGAGAAGAACTCACAGGGAAAGGCAACCTCTTATGTTTAGACAAATGACAAATCTCACATTTATTAACAAAATCAGAATTATTTACAGGAATATCAGGATTGAGCAAAGAGAAATATTTCATCCTTTGTCTTGAAAGATGACCTAATCTAATATGCCAAAGATCAAAATCAGAAATATGAACAGAAGCATTACAAGAATTATCAGAAACATGATGAACAAAATCATAATCAGTCCAAGAATCAGAATCAGAAGACTTAAAATGAAAAATAGAAGAACTGGCTGTAAGCTGATATAAGCCAGCAACCAATTTAGCTAAACCAATCTTCTTGCAGCTCTTGATTTCCTGAAGAAAACAAGAATCAGAATCAAAAAATAAACCAATATCTCCAGACTTAGTCAATTGAGAAACAGAAACTAAATTAAACTTAAAAAATGGTATGTGTAAAACATTGAGTAAAACCAGATCAGATGTAAGTTCAATAGTTCCAACATGAGAAACCTTAACTAAAGAACCATTAGGAAGCTTAACAAATTTATTTTGAACTTCAACATAATTTGTAAAATAGGATAAAGAAGATGCAACATGATCAGTAGCTCCTGAATCCAAGATCCAAGGAGATACTGTAATTGAAGAATAACTGAAACAATTAAAGATTGTACCTGACACTTGAGTAGAATCAACATCAAAGGCTGAATTCAACATATTCACCCGAGAAGTTTACACAGATGAAGATGCAACAGGAGGATGCACAGAACCACGTTCTTGTAATAGACTCAACAAACTTTCATACTGTTCCTTAGTAAAGGAAATAGGCTGACCAAAATCTTTAGAAAAACTTTGAGGATTTTGACCCAACCCACTGTCAGACTGATGAACAACCTCACTTGACCCAAGTTGATTGACTCTAGTGGACTGAGAATTTCTTTGCCTATAGTTCGGAGGGAAACCATGTTTCCTATAGCACTTATCAATAGTGTGGCCATAAAGACCACAAAAAACACACAAAGGCTTTCTTGCGACACCAGAAAAAACTCTTTTTGTGAAATTACCAGACTTAATTTCTTGTTTGTCTCCCCTATCCCCAAACCTATTTGAAGAAACTTTGTCCACCATAAAAACATTAGACTCACTACTCAGAGGACTAGAGAAAGTACGTTCATGTTGAACGAAACAGCAAAAATTTCATTAATGGTAGGTAATGGTTTGGTCATTAGAATCTGAGACTTTTGAATTGAAAAATTCTCACTAAGACCCCTAACAAATTTTAGGGCAAAATCCTGATTGCTATATTTCATAGCTAAACAAGAACAGGAACTCAGAGGTCGTAAATTTGAAATCTCATCCCAAAGAATCTTGAGTTGCGTATGATAAGAAGTTACAGAGAGAGTACCTTGCTGCAACGCGTAAAACTCATGGAGTAAATCTGAGATCCGGACCAAATCCCCTTGATTGAACCGGTCATGGAGATCTTGCCAAAGATCATATGCCGTGTCGATCCAGATCACACTCTGGACAATATCCGGATGAATCGCCCTTTGTAACCACGACAGCACCAGGTTATTGCATTTAACCCAAGCTTCATACTGAGAATCATCACCACGAGGCTCCTTAATAGCACCGGAAACGAATCGAAATTTGTTTTTCGATATCAATGCCATCTTCATCGACCTGGCCCAAGCGTGATAATTTTCTCCAGTGAGAAGACTCGAAACAAGAACCAGAGACAGGTTCTCATTTGGATGGATGTAGAATTCATCATGCAGATCGTCGGTATGGTAGACCCAAGCTGAATCGTGGGAACGGGAGACTGAATCGCTTTCATCTGATACCATATTAGGATTTCTCCTTGATAGGATTCTTGAGTTAGGGTTAGAAAAGGGGGAAATCGGGAGAGTAAAGAGAGCGAAGAAAAGTAAATGTATATTATTAAAACGTGTTTAATAAAAGTCTAAAGACTTTACATATATAAAAAATAAAATAAAAAACCTGGTGACCTGTCAACAACTTACTAACTAACCAACCTAACTAACAAATAACCAGCTCCTAATATAGACTCGAATCACCAAACAGATTTTTGGAAAGTATACAACTTATATACACAAAGTATTCAAAGCATTACAAATCAAGGATTCATCGCATGCATCAATTAAAACTTTATGTCATTATTCTCATATGGTTTACCTCAATCTAAAATGTGGATTCATTTAGCATAGTTTAACCAACAATATACCATTCGAATTCCTTATTCAAGGCTTTACTTATTACCCGATCTTTTAGTAACATAATTTTTAATTAGCAAACAATCCTTTATTCAAATGTTTTACTTGCGAAACTTTAGCTCTAAGCAACCATTTTAAACATGTATATACAATATTCATTACAAAAGCTATAGATTTGACACATTGTACAAGACAAAGAATATACTATGTTTGAGTCTTCAAAAGCAATGTCATAGAACGAAAACACCCAAATCTAATTTGAGACTCATCTTACAATAAAAGCATTTCGAAACATACAACTATTTATCATTTTCCTAAAATTTTACACTTATAAATCTTTAGATGTTGTAAGCATAGTTAATCCCATAATTTCTTTCGAATTCATTTTGTGGCAAACCGTCTCACTCCATTACTTGTTTTAGTTTAATATAACTATAAAGCTACAACCTTGTTTGGTAACATGACATCCAAACACAAATAATTGTTCCCAATCAATCATGTTCATACGTCATAATCAACATCGAATCCTATTATGTTATTATTGCTTTCTTATTCAAACATCTAAACAAAACAATCGATAACAATCTAAATTTAAAGTTTACAACATAAATTATGCTACATTTTTCATGCCAAGCCACTTTTTCAGCTTGGTCTATCGATACACTCAGCCATGTATCGATACGCCCTGTTTCGGAACGAGTCTTGGTGTTGCAGAACATGGGCCCGTATCGAAACACTCGAAGTGTTTCGGAACTCGAAATTCCAATAGCTAGACTTATCAAGCCTGTTCCGATACACTTAGCCCCGTTTCGAAAACTTAAGCCATTTTAGAGACCCCGTTTCGATACAGCCTTAGGGGTATCGAAACACTATACCTTAAATGTCATATTTTTTGCTGGTTTTTCACACTTTAATGCATCCATAACCAATCAAACAGGCTTCCAACATACATACAACATATCCCAACATCAAACCCCAAACATTCATTGCATATTCAACATCATTTCATGGCAATTTGTATCAAAAGTAAACTATAGGCATGCAACCTAGAGAACAAGCCAAGAAAGATACCAAAATACATAGCAAGACACAAACCAATAACCAAAGGCCATTTACAAGTCCAAATACGCATTCAAAACATGCAAACAACCGGGGAGTTTCAAAACATACACTCCCGAACATAGAGCATTTCTCCATTGTCGATTATTACTATTATATAAATCACAAATTGTACTTGAGCTAGCACTTTTCCTTGGATTCTTTCTCGCTTCAATGCTTCCCCAAAAGAGTTATTTCCCTGCATTGTTGGTAAAAGAGAGTGTAAGCATGATTGCTTAGTGAGGGATGCTCAAAACAAAACCAACCACAACAATGCATCTAAAACCATTTTCTCAATTAAAAACTCTATCTCATTATGATCATTCTATCTCATGCTTAAATTCATTTTCAAAGCGAAATCAACAACATTAAAACTACATGTATCATCTCAAAGCAAAATCTCAAAGCAAAACTTACTCATGCTTGTCTCTCATAAAACATATTCTCATATGCAAAATACAATGCATAAAATCATTTATAATCAAGGTACATGTGAATCTCATATATTAGCGCTTTAGCAACATTATTCGGATATGTGGATAGCTTGACGGGATCTCACATCGTCAAGTCCTACCTCAGTGGAATCTCACATCACCGAACTCTCACGGCGGTATCTCTCATCGCCACAAAGCTTGATGGAATCTCACATCATCAAGATCTACCGTGGTGCAATCTCTCATCACTACACTCTCACTTTGGAACGGGATGACACTATCCCCATTGCCCGAACCAAAGAGCACGTATGAATCATGTATATTATAGTGCACTTCTCATCCTTTTGGTCGACCAATTATATCTGATAATAATAATCTCATCTCATGCCAATATACTCATTTTAAACATCATTTACCTGCTATTTTTCCATGCATCAACATAAATCATTGTCATCCCATTTCAAAAGCATAAATAAAGCATAGCATTTTCTCAACAAATTTTATCTCTTTAAAATCACAATTCTATCTCATGAGATCGCACAAATCATCAAGTCATTTCTCAAAACATGCATAAAATAGTAGGTTTAATTCTATCTTCAAAACATGAGCATTATCATATAAATCAATGGGATAAAAACTGAGAAACGAGAGGGAAACATCTCAAACTTACTTACAGGCTTAGATTAGTGTTTCAAACTCAATCTAAACCCCCAAACATTGCTTTCAAGTCTTTGATAGGCTTTAAAACAAATTTCACTCACCAACTTAATATCGCCTCGAAGACAACGTCTTGACGCCAACGCCTGAAAGCCTACCAAACAACGGCTGAACTCTCGCCAACTTCCATAAAAAAATACAAAGGTCAATATAAATTGGACCCCATCAAAATATCCAATTTATTATAGCACCCCATCACAAATATTCGAACCAATTACTATTCAAACAACCAATGAGCAATTTCCAATCCCCTAATGCATTCCACGAATAAAGACAATTTCCACTTCCATTAAATTATTTACACCCCTACTATTCAAACTTACTTTCCAGGCAATGCGTTGCTTCGAAGAGCAGGGCAGTAGCCCCTGCTTCGAACACACCTTTTATTTATTTATTTTTCAAATATTTAATTGAACATGTATGTTGCATCTAATATGTAATCCAATAATTCAATTAAACATTCACCCGATTACTCCAATAATTCAATTAAACATTCACCCGATTACTCCAAATGAAAAATCCAAATCTAAAATTAAACAATTAGATTAATTCTCCTTAACAAAACCCAATTCAATCAAGATATTAACAAGTAATCATCAAATCAAATTTAAAACTAAAAAAAAAATCAAAGACTTGATAATTTCAATAAAGAAACTTTAATTAGAGGAGAGAAAAGAATGATCACCTCTAACACAAGTTTTTTTCCCTTCAAGAAATCTAAAGCTAGTTGATGTAAAAATCCATGGGAACCATTTAGAGATCAAAAGTGGGTGAAAATAAATAAATCTCTTGAGATTTTAGTGATGAGAAAATAATTTGGCTGATGGGATAGTTGAGAGAAAAAGTTGGGAGAAAAGAATTTACGTAAGAAATATTTTAGCCTTTTAAAATCATTTTTATTAAAAACTCATTTAATAAACCAATTAATTAAATATTTTAAAAATACCAA
This sequence comes from Hibiscus trionum, assembly GCA_030270665.1. Classification (NCBI taxonomy): domain Eukaryota; kingdom Viridiplantae; phylum Streptophyta; class Magnoliopsida; order Malvales; family Malvaceae; genus Hibiscus; species Hibiscus trionum. Next base: position 16,246,909 of record BSYR01000051.1, read on the forward strand.
AACAAGGGAAAAGGCTGATAACACTTTGGTGTAATAGCTCCCTAAAGATTCTAAGCCTTTACTATTTTCAATTTAGTCATTAAAATGTATTTTGCATTTTTTACGATTTAGTCACCGTTTTAAAAATACCAATTAAATCAGTCCAATTTTATTAAATTGAACTTTTCACAACCTTCATAAAATTATTTTAGGATTTTAGAATATTTTCCCATATTTTATCTCCCTCAAAAACCATTTATTTCAAATTATTCACTAAAATAGTCTAACCCGTTCGAACTGGTTCACCCGAACCGCTTAGCCGAACCTAGATAATTCCTAAGCCTAAAATCGGGGTGTTACACATAATAACCGTAAATTATGTTATCAAACACCGTGAATCGCACACAAAGCAGACAACCATCGCATCATAGCATAATCAACCATCGGGCATAACAATCACTAAGAAATCATCCAAACAACAACATCACACCAACCTTACATCACAACTCTTTCAAAACATGGCTCTGATACCACCGAATGTAACCCCCTCGACCTGGTCTGGACGAAAGAACGAATTGAACGAGTCACACGGAGAATATTGAACTAAACTGGGAAGATTTACCTCAATAAACGACCCTATTTTTTTCTTTTTATCTTGTGTAGATGCACATTGTTACCATAAGGGTTTAGTTTAGACTCACAATGGAAGAATCAACAGTTTAGTCAAACATCGATTAAGCACTCAATTGAATACAATCACCTTTTAGGGACCATTTTGTTATTTTAGCCATTTACAGGGACTTCTTCAAATTTTAAGTTACCAACCTTTATTTAATTGTATTATATGCCTCTCTGTCAAATCTCAGCTCAAAACAATCATCCAAGCTCATTTAATTGCATCCACAACATTCAGGGATTAAAACGTAAAGAATGAGAACTTTTAACAACTTGGTGTTTTGATACACAGAGCATTGTATTGAAACACCTTGTTTCATAACAAGACCTAGTGTTTCAGAGCACGAGCCCGTATCGAAACACCCTCTAAAACATTTCGGTACACAAAATTCTAGTAGCCAAACTTCACGAGCCTATTCCGATGCATCATATTCATGCCATGTGTGGAAACCCCTTGCCCATTTCAGAGGCACCATTTCGATACAGCCTTAGGCGTACCAAAACGCTTGGCCTGGAATGTCACATTTTTGCCGGTTTGCTCATTTTTAGGAAACCATAGACATCCTAGAATGCTTCTAACTTATATATAACATACCCAAACATCAACCTTCAATCATACCAAGCATGATCAACATCATTCCATGGCAATTAGTAACATAAGTAAACTATAGACATGCATCCTAGAAAATAAGTCAAGCAAAATAGTGAAATGCTTAACCAAGCATACACCAAGTACAGTAGACCGTTTGCAAGTTAACATCGGCATCACAAACTTCCCACAAAACAAGGAGTTTCAAAACACAAACTCCCAAAATTTTAAGGCATCCTTTCATTGGCAATTATTACTACTAGTTAAATTAAAAACCATACTTGAGCTTTGTATCACTCTTTGAAATCCTTCTTGCTTCATTGCTGCCCCAGAAGTGCTATTTCTCTACATTGTTGGAAAAGATAGTATAAGCAATAATACCTAGTGAGGGATGCTCAAAACAAAACAACAACAACAATGCATTGTAAATCATTTCTCAAGTGGAAAACGCTATTTTGCAGGTTGCTAAAAGATGGCTTATTTTGCAGGTTGCTGCCATCGTAGACGGTGAAGGCAGGCGCTGGGCAGAGAAGCAGAAGAGCTGAACTGGACAAGCAGACGACGAGGACGAAGCTGCCATGGAGCTGTCGTGACAGCAAGGTGACAGCGGCCTTATGAAGAGGAAAAGTAAAGTGGACCTCGATAGATAGAGAAAAATCTGCTGGTCTGTCGTGTGAAAGCCAAATATTTTTCCAAGCCCCGGATCAAAAGATATGTCAAGCCAAAGCTCAAGGAGAGGAATTCCCATGAAACAAGGAGGACGGCTGAAAAGTAGGAATCCTTAGAGATCAAGCATTCATTAGAATCTTACTTTTCATTAAAGTTGTAATTCTTGTTAACTTAGAATACTTGAGCCCAAAGCTTATATAAGGGCATAGATTTAACCTAGGAGGCATCAGACCCCATAACCGATAACCTAAACCCCTCTGCCGTTTACCCGTCACCGACATGTTCTAAATTCCCCCTAGGGCCACGGGTTGTTTTGTAAAGTAGTTGCAAGGGTTGTTTTGTTTTAGGATTTTCCAAGTTCAATAAAATAAACTTCAAGTTCTCTTATTTTGGTTTTAATATCTTGCTAGAGCATCGGGAGAGCATTGGAGGTTATCCATTTACTTAGCATCGGGAGAGTTAAGTATACGAAAGAAATAAGAGCGAGTTCTCTAGTTTATAGTTGAACTATCTTGTGCCTAGGGATAGGGCAAGGTTAAGTGGCTAAGGAAGAATTCATACACATCGGTGTTCATCCTTCGATTCACGCCGGGAGGTATCGTCAAAGACGTGATCATCGACAGACTTGGACCTAGGGATAGGCCAAGGCAGATCTGGGATTCTTGCCAAACTTGAACGTACTGAGTTGGTGTGTTTGCTGCCGCGACAGGTGCTGTCGGCGACAGGCGTGACGACAGAACTGGAATTCCTAAGCAATACAATACCTGCACTACTGAGCAATTCAATACCAGCCCATTCTCTCTATCTTGATTACTCTATTCTTTTATTTACGTTTTCCTTTATTATTCTCGTGACAACTCTCAATTATTTCCTTTACTTCGTGCAGTGAAATTAGGTGAAGCTATTGGCCCAATCCCTGTGGAGACGATAATCCGATACTTCGTATCACTTTACTACTTGCGTCGTGTACACTTGCACTACAATTGCGATAGACTCTTTTACACGCAACAAGTTTTTGGCGCCGTTGCCGGGGATTGGCAACATAACTACACCTTTCTTTTATTGCACTTTTCGTTTTTATTTTTGTTTTTTTCTTTTAATTTTTCTTTTTCTATTTTTCGTTAGTACTTTAAACTCTTTCTTTTCACAAGGTTATCTTGTTTATGCACAGATCTAAAAGAGGCGAAGATCCTGAGTATAAATTAGATCCGGAAATCGAACGTTCCTTCAATCTCAAGAAACAACTTCGCCACCTTTTAGACAGGAACGAGTACCTTGAGGAACAGCTAGAGAAGATGGCCCGTAATCCGCCCGCTGGTGATGGTGTACCGCCTGTCGGCGACCCGCCCGCAGCAGCTGGACGACGGTCATGTCGTGACTACATGCTGAACGATCATGTAGAACTAGAGACCACACTGCCGGATATTGATGTTGATAACTTCGAACTCAAGCCTGTCATGTTTAGTATGATCAACAACGCCGGGTAGTTTAGTGGTGCTGTGACAGAAGATGCTAGGGAGCATCTCAAGACGTTCCAGGAGATCTGTGGTTCGTTTAGACTGCCAGGAGTTAATCCGGAGATACTGAGGCTTCGGTTATTTCCCCATTCATTGAGGGACAGAGCTAAGACTTGTTGGAATAAACTAACACCGGGTTCAATCGTAACTTGGGCAGATTTGTCTCGTGAATTCTTATCTCGTTTTAATCCTTCGCATTTATCTGAGCGATTACGTAACGAACTTGCTACTTTTCAACAGGAAGATGACGAGCCAATGCACGAGGCCTGGGACAGATTTACTACTCTTCTTCGAAACTGCCCCATGCATGGATTCCCCGTCTGGAATCAGGTAACTAAGTTCTATAATGCTGCTAACTTACAAACTCGCATTAGAATTGATTCTGCAGCAAATGGACTATTATTGGATAAAGATCCAGACGAGGCATTGCAAGTTTTGAAAAATCTGGCTAAGAATGAGGAGCAGTTTCCGACTGCAAGAAGAGGGGGTAAACGGGTACTTGCTGTCAAGGATTATGAAGCCGACAGCACTATGAAATCACAGGTAGCATTCCTTACTAAAGCAATGAAAAGGTTGTTGAATGATGATGGATTACAAGGATTTGCTGTTGAGGAAGTATGTGATATCTGTGAGGGAAATCATAGTAGGGATGAGTGCCCAATACAAGTAGAAGAGGGAAAATATGTTGGAAATTACAAGCCAAATTACAATTCCAACAATTATAACCCCAATTGGAGGAAGGATCCCAAATTTTCCTAGAGTAATCCTAACAACGCCCTGAATCCGCAAGCACACAATCAAAATCAGGGAGGTCCTAGACTGCTGACGCGACAGCAGCTGCCGCAGAACCTGCTGCCGCAGCAGCAACAACAGCCACCACCTGCCACGAGCAGTATATTGGAACAGACTCTGGCCACCTTTATGTCTCAAACCGGTACTTATATTGAGAATATGAATCAGTTTGTTAAGAAGACAGAGAATTTCATGGATAAGACAGAGATGAGAATGACAAATCATGAAGCTACTTTAAAATCTCTGGAGACACAAATGGGTCAAGTTTCTCAACATATTAAGCCAAGGCAGAATGGAGGATTCCCTAGCAATACTGAAAATGCTAGACCACCCACACATGAGCAATGTAAGGCGATTACTACTAGGAGTGGGAAGAAACTACCAGGGCCGGAAAAAGAAGCTGAAACAGAAAAGGAACCAGCCGTGGATAAACCTGCCGAGGAAGCTGCCCCGACAGGTGATAAACAGACTGCTGCCGATGAACCTGTCACGACAGCAGAAGCGACAGAGGAGAAAAATGAAGAACATCGTCCTCAGATTCGTATGCAGTGGGAAGGACATATTGCTGATTACCGTCCCCCACCACCTTTTCCTCAACGGATATAGCAAACTAAACAGGAATCTCAACTTAAAAAGATTTATGATATTTTTAAGCAGGTTCAAATTAATATTCCGCTGTTAGATGCCGTTAGGGAGATGCCTGGTTACGCCAAATTTCTCAAGAATGTCATGTCAAAGAAATATAAATTTGGGGAATTTGAAACGATAAGGATGGCAGATGGTTGCATGAGTATTATTCATCGGCAGCCACCCCAGAAAAAGAAGGATCCGGGGAGCTTCATCATACCTTGTGTAATCGGAGACAAATTTGTGGGTAAGGCACTTTGTGATCTTGGTGCTAGTGTTAATTTAATGCCAAAATCTGTTTTTCAGAAATTAGGTATTGGAAAGGCGCGGCCCATGACAGTAACTCTGCAGCTGGCAGACCACTCTTACGTTCATCCAGAGGGAAAAATTGAAGATATTCTGGTAAGAGTGGATAAGTTTATTTTTCCTGCTGACTTTCTTGTTTTAGATTGTGAGGCAGATGAAAATGCACCAGTCATCCTTGGGCGACCCTTCTTAGCCACGGGAAGATCACTGATTGATGTGGAGAAAGGAGAACTCACTATGCGCGTGAACGATCAAGAGATTAAGTTGAATGTTCTCCAAGCAATGAAACATGCTGATGTGGATGAAGAATGCAAGGCTATCATTGAAGTAACCCTTGATCATCCATACATTAGGTCGGGCTGTCATGATATAAACTTCGGTCACTGCTGCGACAACCACTTACAAGCCTGTCACGACAGCAACGAAGACAGCTCCGACGACAGCAACTCCTCTGACTCCGATACATCTGATACTGAAGATTAGGAGGAGGTAAACTGGTTAGGCCATCGTCCAGGTAAGTTATTCGAACCTTTGAATTATACTTGGGATAACCATTTAATCCAAAAGCCATCTACTATTGAACCACCTGCCTTAGAACTGAAGCCCCTGCCAGGGCAACTTAAATATGCTTTTCTTGGTTCAAATGACACACTGCCCGTAATTATCTCTGCTAAGCTGCCACAGGAACAGGAACGACATCTAGTCAGCATGCTAAGGCAGCACAAGAAGGCGATTGGATGGACGATAGCAGACATTCAAGGCATCAGTCCGGCGTTATGCATGCACAAAATCCTCCTGGAGGAAGATCATAAGCCGACTATTGATGCCCAAAGGCGGCTAAACCATGCGATGAAAGAGGTGGTGCGTAAAGAGATAATTAAGTGGTTAGATGCTGGTATTATTTACGCCATCTCAGACAGCAAATGGGTGAGCCCGGTGCAATGTGTTCCCAAGAAAGGAGGAATGACCGTGATAACCAATGAGAACAATGAGTTAATCCCAACCAGGACTGTAACCGGTTGGAGGGTTTGTATGGACTATCGGAAGCTTAACAAAGCTACCCGAAAGGACCACTTTCCTTTACCCTTTATTGATCAAATGCTTGATAGATTAGCGGGTAAACCTTACTATTGTTTTCTTGATGGTTATTCAGGTTATGACCAAATTGCTATTGCACCTGAGGATCAAGAAAAGACGACCTTCACATGCCCCTACGGAACGTACGCTTTTAGGAGAATGCCATTTGGACTCTGTAATGCACCTGCCACCTTCCAAAGGTGCATGATGGCCATATTCTCCGACATGGTAGAGGACTTCCTAGAGATTTTTATAGATGACTTTTCCGTCTTTGGAGACGATTTTGAAAGCTGCCTTGGCAATCTTCAAAAGGTACTTGAAAGATGTGAAAAAGCTAATCTTGTTTTGAATTGGGAAAAATGCCACTTTATGGTGGATGAGGGGATAGTTCTCGGCCATAAGATTAGCTGCCGTGGGATAGAAGTCGACAGGGCTAAGATTGAAGTAATTGAGAAGCTGCCGCCACAAACTATAGTCAAGGGCATAAGGAGTTTTTTAGGGCATGCTGGTTTTTATCGAAGATTTATCGCAAATTTCTCAAAAATCACCAAGCCCCTATGCCATCTCTTAGAGCAGAACCGACCCTTTGACTTTAATGATGAATGTACTAAAACATTCAAGGTTCTGAAGGAAAAACTAGTGACAGCCCCCATAGTACAGCCACCAGACTGGACACAGCCATTTGAGATTATGTGTGATGCTAGTGACTATGCGGTCGGGGCAGCACTTGGGCATCGCAGAAATAAGCTGTTTCATGTCATATACTATGCCAGCAAGACATTAAATGACGCCCAAGTGAACTACACCACCACAGAAAAGGAGCTATTAGCTGTGGTGTTCTCCATTGACAAGTTTCGTTCTTACATACTTGGGACGAAGGTGATAGTGCACACAGACCATTCTGCCCTGAAATATTTGTTCGCAAAGAAGGATGCAAAGCCTAGATTGATACGGTGGATCTTGCTATTACAAGAATTCGACCTAGAGATCAAGGACAAAAAGGGGACAGAAAATCAGGTGGCAGACCACTTGTCAAGATTGGAGAAGGGACAGAGTCTACCAATTGATGAGACAAACATACTGGAGACCTTCCCAGATGAGCAGCTCTTTGCTGCCGCAATCACTGCCGCGACAGCCATAGCGGCAGGTAAGTCTTCTAAACTCCCTTGGTATGCTGATTTCGTTAATTTTATAGTTAGCGGAATATTCCCTTTTGATCTTAATTATCAAGCTAGGAAGAGGTTCCAAAATGATGTCAAGCATTATTATTGGGACGAACCTCTTCTTTTCAAATTATGTGCAGATCAGGTTATAAGGAGGTGTGTACCACAAGAAGAGCAAGAAGACATTCTCCATCACTGCCATGCTTCTCAATATGGAGGTCACTTAGGAGGCAACAAAACTGCTGCCAAGGTGCTGCATTCAGGGTTCTACTGGCCGACACTGTATAAAGATGCACAGGACTTTTACAAGAACTGTGACAGGTGCCAGCGGACAGGTAACATCTCGAGGAGAAACGAGATGCCACTGCAGAACATTCTGGAAGTCGAGATCTTCGACGTTTGGGGGATTGATTTTATGGGACATTTCCCATCTTCATGTGGAAATTTATACATCCTCCTAGCAGTAGATTATGTCTCTAAGTGGGTTGAAGCGATCGCCACACAAAAGAATGATGCCAAGACGGTCCAAAAGTTTTTACACAAAAACATTTTTTCGAGGTTTGGCATCCCTACGACGATTATCAGTGATGAAGGGAGACATTTTGATAATAGGGTAATTGCTGCCGCCTTGAAGAAATATGGTGTCAAGCACAGGATCGCGACAGAATACCACCCACAGACCAATGGACAGGCTGAGATATCCAATAGGGAAGTGAAGAACATTCTTGAGAAGATGGTTAAGCCAACTAGGAAAGATTGGTCTTTACTTCTGAATGATGCATTATGGGCATATAGGACACCTTTTAAGACTCCGTTGGGCATGTCTCCATACCGACTGATTTATGGAAAAACCTGCAACTTGCCAGTCGAGATCGAGCACAAAGCATATTGGGCAATCAAGGCAGTGAATATGGATTTGGACAAAGCAGGCCAGAAAAGGATGTTAGATCTGAACGAGCTTGAAGAAATACGGACAATGGCCTATGACAATGCAAGAATCTACAAGGAGAAAACAAAGAAGTGGCATGACAAGAAGTTGCTGCCACGACAGTTCTGCCCAGGGCAGCTTGTGTTGTTGTTCAATTCTAGGTTGAAACTCTTCCCATGGAAGCTTAAATCTAGATGGTCAGGCCCATTCCAAGTGGTACAAGTTTTTCCCCATGGTGCCATCACAATTCAATCATTAAAAGACGGGCACCAATTCAAAGTCAATGGACAGCGCCTCAAGCATTATCAAGGGACTGAAGCCCCAGGAATACAGGAAGTGGTTACTTTGGGAGATGCCCCACAAGGCATCCCTAATTTAACCTAAATTTTATTTTTATTATTTATTTTTATTATTTTATTATTTATTAGGTAAGTAGGTTTATTTTATTTGAATAATGTTTTTTCTATTTTATGTTTTTAGGAAATAAAGGAGTCAAGAAGAAAAGGAGAAGTGACCCAAGCTCACCATTCATCCATCAGCCCAACAGAGCCCATTTATTGAAGCCTGTCGTTTCGGCTGCCGCCGTAGACGGATAAGACAGGCTGTCAACAGACTGACACGGCAGACGTAGAAGCGTGTGACAGACGCGTAGCAGACGCATAAATACGTGTCAGATGCGTCAGACACGCTAAATCCCAACAGTCGCTCCGTTATCCACGCCTGCCGTTACAGCATTAAATGGGCAGCCCCTCGACCGCTATAAAACCCCGTTTCCATTTTCATTTTTCTCACTTCTGCTTACTCTTCCTTGCTTTCTCCTCTAGTTTTTATTTGCTTTCTTCATTTCCACAACCTTTGCAACTAATATGTCGTCTAGACAGACCCGCCGCAGCGCTGCCTCAGCCTCTTCTTCAGCAGCAGCAACGCCGTTCACCAACAAGGAATTATGGGAAAAGAGGGGCTTCGTCTACATCCGCAAAGCACCAAACATGGGGCTCCGACCATTCATTGCGAGGGCCATACGAGCTCAACTATGGGAGCAATTCGCAGAACAGCCAGCAGAACTAAACGACACCCTGGTTAGAGAGTTCTACGCTGCCATTGACAGCAGAACGGCAACATCTGTCACCATCCGAGGAGTGGAGTTGCCATTCACAGCTGACAGCATCAACCACATGTTTGGCCTCTTCTTTGGCCCCGATGATGATGCCCACCAGAAATTTCTCGACACCCTCGATGCTGCCGCCTATGATGCTGTCATGGAGGAGGTGACAGAGGAAGGAACAACATGGACAACCAGCAAAAAGAACCCCCACTCCGTCAAAAGGGGGCAGCTGCTCCTAGAAGCTAAACTTTGGAACGCTTTCATCAAAAAGCGTATCATGCCGTCCTCCCATCACACGACGGTGAACCAGCAGCGGCTCGCCCTCATCCATTCCATCATGCACGACAGGCCTATCAACGTGGGCCGATATATGAGGGAAAGCATTTTGGATTGTGCCCATCGAACAGACTCTCGCCTCTGCCTGCCGTTCACGATAACTTCTCTCTGCCGCTGTGCTGCTGTCCCCGAGGTATCCACCGACAAATTAGTCAATGGTCGTGGCTGGACTGACAACAACATCTCAAGCCTCATGGAGGTCATAGCTGCAACACCCATTCACTCCTTCAACCCAGCTGCCTCCCCTGCAGACTCAGATGAGGAGCCTGCCACAGAACTTGCCGCCGCCACCGCCCCGACAGACCATTCTGCCACCATCCTTGCTGCAATCCAAAGGGTAGAAGAACGACAAATGGGGATGATGACCTTCATCCGGGACTTCACCAATGCAACGGTAAATTTCATTACCGACACTTTACATTATACGAATGTCATCTTCCCCACCTTCCCTGCCCATTATTTCCATATCCCCTCCCCTACACCCACACCACCTGTCTCCCCCCATGCACATTCTGCTGCCTCCACCCCTTCACCTGCCCAGACAGCAGCTGCGAATCCTCCGGTCGACAGCCCTGCACGTGGAACCAAGCGGCCAGCTACAGCCGACATCGAAGAAGAACCTCTGATTAGGAGGAATTTGGAGAGGGAGTTTACGCCTGTCAAGCGACAGAAGCACGTGGCAGACAGGAAGCTGATGCCCAAGGCTAGCACCTCCACCAGCTGCACGTGGGACAGTGGCAGCAGTTCAGACGTCCAGCTCGTTGAGCAAACTGTCCAGCCTCCACCGCAGCCCAGACGCCGCCATCAGATCCGTGTCAGCAGCAGCAGCGAGGACAGCGACTGAAAATTTAAGTCTTTTATTTTTCTTTTCCTAATGCCTGCTCTATTTTATTTTGTGATGTACCTGCCTCTATCTTTTCTGTCATTTTGCATTGAGGGCAATGCAACCCTCGAGTTTGGGGGTGGCAACCCTCCATCATTAATGGAGTCTTAGTACATCTTTTTATTAATTTGTTGTGTCTTTTATTTATTCAAAAAAAAATCAGAAAAGATTTAACTGTTGGCTTAAAACTGTGAAGTTAACTTACCTGTCATGACAGCTCTGTCGTGGCAGCATCTTTAGGACAGATTAAGGAGAAGTTTAGAGCCTTTCTATAGTTCTGAAAACTTAAACACCTTTGTGACTGTTATACTGCTTAGATTTCTTTTAGCCAAACTAGAATAGGAAAGCTTAGCACTTGAATAGCCCCTAGAGGTGCCTAACACTGGCTCTAGGAAAGAAGTTTAGCAAAATAGCCCTAGAGGTGCCCGAAACCGGCTCTAGGAAGTTAGCTAGAGGTGCCCGAAACCGGCTCTAGTGAAACTTTAGCTTGAAAAATAAAAAGCAAGTCAAAACAGAAAATCAAAGAAGCATGAAAATGTGCCTTCAAAAAGATAAACTTTGGCATAAAAATTCGAGTTAAGAGTTGAATATTCTAGTGAAACTAAGAGAGTCTTAGCATATAACTGTTCACAAGCATGCACACACTGCACGAGGACTATAGGGAGATTCCGGACAGATCCTAATCTTTCCGATAGGTTGCTGCCACCATAGAGAATGAGCGACGGGTAAGTGACAGTTCACTGTTTGAAGGCCAACACAAAAAAAAAATTATTCATCTTTCTTTTAGGTCTAATTGCTTGAGGGCAAGCAAAAACTTGAGTTTGGGGGTGTGTTGAGTGTGTAAAAGTTCTATTATTTACACCCTTTTTAACCCATATTTCTACTGCATTCAAGCATCATTGCATTGCATTTAGGTTAGTTTACAGTAAAACATCACAAATGGATTAAAGGCACGGATTCTACTAAAAGATGGCTTATTTTGCAGGTTACTGCCATCGTAGACGGTGAAGGCAGGCGCTGGGCAGAGAAGCAGAAGAGCTGAACTGGACAAGCAGACGACGAGGACGAAGCTGCCATGGAGCTGTCGTGACAGCAAGGTGACAGCGGCCTTATGAAGAGGAAAAGTAAAGTGGACCTCGATAGATAGAGAAAAATCTGCTGGTCTGTCGTGTGAAAGCCAAATATTTTTCCAAGCCCCGGATCAAAAGATATGTCAAGCCAAAGCTCAAGGAGAGGAATTCCCATGAAACAAGGAGGACGGCTGAAAAGTAGGAATCCTTAGAGATCAAGCATTCATTAGAATCTTACTTTTCATTAAAGTTGTAATCCTTGTTAACTTAGAATACTTGAGCCCAAAGCTTATATAAGGGCATAGATTTAACCTAGGAGGCATCAGACCCATAACCGATAACCTAAACCCCTCTAACGTTTACCCGTCACCGACATGTTCTAAATTCCCCCTAGGGCCACGGGTTGTTTTGTAAAGTAGTTGCAAGGGTTGTTTTGTTTTAGGATTTTCCAAGTTCAATAAAATAAACTTCAAGTTCTCTTATTTTGGTTTTAATATCTTGCAAGAGCATCGGGAGAGCATTGTGAGGTTATCCATTTACTTAGCATCGGGAGAGTTAAGTATACGAAAGAAATAAGAGCGAGTTCTCTAGTTTATAGTTGAACTATCTTGTGCCTAGGGATAGGGCAAGGTTAAGTGGCTAAGGAAGAATTCATACACATCGCTGTTCATCCTTCGATTCACGCCGGGAGGTATCGTCAAAGACGTGATCATCGACAGACTTGGACCTAGGGATAGGCCAAGGCAGATCTGGGATTCTTGCCAAACTTGAACGTACTGAGTTGGTGTGTTTGCTGCCGCGACGACTAACGGACAGCTGCCGCGACAGGTGCTGTCGGCGACAGGCGTGACGACAGAACTGGAATTCCTAAGCAATACAATACCTGCACTACTGAGCAATTCAATACCAGCCCATTCTCTCTATCTTGATTACTCTATTCTTTTATTTACGTTTTCCTTTATTATTCTCGTGACAACTCTCAATTATTTCCTTTACTTCGTGCAGTGAAATTAGGTGAAGCTATTGGCCCAATCCCTGTGGAGACGATAATTCGATACTTCGTATCACTTTACTACTTGCGTCGTGTACACTTGCACTACAATTGCGATAGACTCTTTTACACGCAACAATCATGCTCAATCTATCTCATGCTTGAAACCACTTTCAAAGAAAAAACTACATCATTAAACCCACATGTACCATCTATCTCATGCATTAACCATAAAGTAAAATCTCAAGGCAAAGCTACTCATGCTTGTTTCTCATAAAACATTTATCAAATCATGTTCTCATATGCAAACTCAATACATAAAATCGTTTATAAACAAGATACATGTGAATCTAATATATTGGCATTTTAGCAACATTACTCGGATAAGCAGATAGCTTGAAGAAATATCACATCGCCAAGTCCTACTTCGGTGGAATCTCCAATCACCAAACTCTCATGGCGGCATCTCTCACCGCCACAAAGATTAATGGAATCTCACATCATCAAGACTTAATGTTGCGGAATCTCTCATCACCACACTCTCACATCGGAATTGGATGGCACTACCCCAATTGCCTGAACCGAAGAACACATATCAATTTTAGTGCACTTCTCATCCTATTTGTCGACCAATTATATCCGGTAAAAGTAATATCATCTCATGCCAATATACAATTTTAAATATCATTTACCTACTGTTTTTAATGCATAAACATAAATTATTCTCATCCCATTCAAAAGCATAAATAAGGCATCAGATATTTTCCACAAGATCTATCTCTTTGAAATTCTAGATCTATCTCATAAGATCGCATAAATCATCAAATCATTTTCCCAAAACATGCATAAAATAGTAGGTTTAGTTCTATCTTCAAAACATGAGCATGGTCACATAAAACAATGGGATAAAACCGAGAAACGAGAGTGAAACATCTCATACTTACTTCCAAGCTTAGATTAGTGTTTCAAGCTTAATCTAAACCCCAAACTTTGCTTTCAAATCCTTGGAAAGCTTTAAAAACCAATTCCACTCACCGACAACGCCTCGCTTGCTTTGTCAAAGCGAAATCAAGCTTTCGGATCAACTGTGACTCATTCTGAAGCTAATGAAACATCATCCTCTCCTACTAACCAAAGCAAAACAGAGAATTAGTGCACCACATTTCACCAAAATCCCAGCAACACAACATCTCAACTTCTACCCACAATCGCCAAGCAATTGGCATCCGAAAACAACCGAAAACTTCAGCAAACCCTTTCTACTTAAACTCCAGCCATTACCCAGCAAATTTAACATCTAAACAACATCGATTTACATCTAAAAACATCATCTCAACACCAAAGAACCTCTAGCTATCAGTTAACCACACAAATAGACCATAATCTCAAAGATTCCACTAAAAAAATCTAGTAATCTAACTAGTTTCGGGTTTTCATTTCTTAAACTCATTAAATCATCATTCCAACACATCATAATCATAGCTAAATTTCATTATAACCCCACAAAATCAGTTTGAAACAAAGATCTCTTAATTAACCCCAACAAAACATCAATTAAATCCATTTCCCCCAAACATATTATCAAAACCCAAAAGAAAACACTCATAAAAGACCAAAAACATGGGAATTTCAATAAAGAATTTATCATTAGAGGAGAAGAACGAAATTACCTATAATGTTAGCGTTTTCCTCCAATTGAATGGATTTTCATGAGAAAACCAAAGATTCAAATATAAGATATTGATAGTAAATCAATAGGAAATCATTTGATATAAAAATAAATCAAATCCAATGTTTACCTTAAGTCTTTGAAGAGGAAAACAATGTTTGACTGAAGAGAATTTGAGAGAAAATGGTAGAGAGAAAGTGTAACACCCCGAAAACCGGTCTGGTCGGAAATAGGTTTCGATGATTGAATTTTGGTGTTAAAAATCTTAAATTTTGATTAGATTATGTTCTAAAATTTTATGAAATCTAAAAGTCAAGTTAAGTTTGTTTTATGTGCTCAAGTTAACGTTTCTGGGCCAAGCGTTTCGATACACCCGAGACCCGTATCGAAACGGCCTGGCTAAGGCATACCGAAACGGATTTCAGGCGTTCCGATACGGTCCAATGGCAATAACTACCTTTTTGGCATTTTGCAAGACCGTATCGAAACGGCCTCGACCGTTCCGAAACGGTACCCTGCAGAAAACAGGACAAGTGCCCAAAAGTCAAGGATTGCGGTCTTTGATGAATCACCAGCTTGGTTGGCATGTTCTTCCACGTTTTTAGCTGGATAAATAGCTGAGTATCAGCTATTGGATTGTAGGAGGGAAAAATAAATATTAAATAAAGGATTAGTTGAGGAAATGTTTTGATTGGATATTAGGAAGGTGTATAGGGTTTAGCAAACCCTTAGGCAAGGGAAAGCTTTTAATTGGCTGATGTGGGAGGTGGAATTGAATATCTAATTCCTTAAGTTCTCTATAAATAGAAGAAAGATGGAAAGAGCTTTGTTTTTTTGTTCTTGCTACGTAAGCTTAAACACCCTTCTTTCCTAAATAAGCTAGCACCACCATTGTTGTCTTCTACCTCAAGTTTAAGCAAGCACCTCCATGGAAGCTTGACCGAAGCTTTGTCTTTCCTTGTTTCTAAGTCTAGTTTGATCCGTACAATTGCAAGGAGAGGACTTAAGCAATCAAGCAAGGTATTATCGATCCTAGGAGCCTTAGCCGATCAAGGTGAGTGTAGTAGCGTCTCGGGTATAAGCAAGGGCCTACCCGAATCTGCTGTTATTTTATTAATACTAACCTTGAGTTAGTAGTTTTATGTCATTGATTGCATGTTGGTAAGTACATGGTAAGGTTGCATCAATTCTTTGATTTACACTATGATTGTCATGTAATATGTATACTTATGATATGATGTTGATATAAACTATGAAATATTGTTAAAGACCTTGGATTCGAGGTATCGGATACGGTTGGCAATACAATGAGTTCATGAGCTCTATGGAAGAAGAATGACTTGGTGTAGTGGAGGGATGTGTTGTGTGATGGTCAAACCGGTGTAGTGGAGGGTATGGACCATGTTGAATATGAATGGTGTAGTGGTGGAATTTCGTGTATCCGTATACAAGGAATCGATCCAAGGGAAATTATGAATTCGAGATAGTGAAGTGCCATGAGGCTATGATGATGATTTATGTTATGTTATGACTATGATATATGCTATGACATTGCATGTTTGGTGAAACGATTTATTGAGCATGTTGTAAGGCATGTTATATGTTATGCATGGTTATGTGACTACATCACTAGGCAAGTGTGCCTAATGCATTTCATGCATCCATTTCAGGGTAAGCAAGTAGAAGGGATCGAGATCGGAGAAGTTGGAGCGTTGCACAAGTCACAACCAAGTTCAAGTAAAATGTTTTGTCTTTTAAACTCCTAGTATGGTGGCAAGGTCTATGTATTAAGTAATATGTTGTTTTGTGTTCTAGGTATTGATCAAATGCCTTGTCTTAATTAAGATGAAGATAATGTTCATGTTTTAAATGTTTAGCCTTGAAGATTATGTTTTGTGCTTAATTTGGTAAAACCGAGCAAATGGATTCAAATGGCCTTAAAACTTGGCAAGACTGTAGTTTATACCTTTAGAATAATGTGTGTCAAGTTTCATTGAAATCAGTTTATTGTTGCTATGTTAAAGTTGACTAAAACCAGTTAAAATCTGTCACTTCAGGCCTGCAGTTTCGAAACGGGTTAATGTGTTTCGATACAGTTTTGCTACTGGAGACCCCTGTTTCGAAACAAGTTCCGAAACGAGTCTAAGTCAAGTCAAGACCGGTCAACCCGTTCCGATACGGGTCAAGCCGTATCGAAACGGTCAAGAAGGGAAAAGTCAAAATATTGACCATGGTCAAGCCGTACCGAAACGGATTAGTGTGTTTCGATACGGGCAGCTTCTTTTGGCTTTTATAAGGTTAAATGGATTAATTTGTAAACCCGGTAAAGATCGCAAGAATAGAGATTAATAAGATTCAGTTACTAAGCCCATATGTCTAAAGAGGTGCACTAAGTTCTAATAAGTCAAGATGTTAAGAAACTTTTTGAAGAAAAAGAGTTAAAGGTTTTTCCGCATTGTTTTCCGGTAACGCTCTCCAACCCGGTTCTCTACCAGGCCGGGAAGGGGGTGTTACAGAAAGTTAGTAACGTAAAAATGTATTTTAGAAAATAAAAGTTATTTAGTTTTTTTTTCTAACTCTTTTTATTTATTAAAACCATATTAAAATTAATCAATTAAGAGGAAAAAGGCTGAATTAGACATTTGGTCAATTACTCCTTAAATATTCAAAGTTATGGTCTTTTACAATTTAGTCACTTGAAAAATATTTTTCAAAAATCATATTTTATCACCAAATCTTAAATGCCTTTCTTCCAGAAATCATTTTCAAAAATTGCTTTCACCAAAATCATATATATAAAATCATTTTTAACCATTTCCCCATATATTTTATCTCGTTCAAAAACTATTTTTTCCAAATTATTCCTGAAACTAGTCTAACTTGCTCAAACCGATTCTATCGAACTTCCTAGCCAACCAGGCTAACTTCCAAGACCAAAAATCGGGGAGTTACAAAATATGTTTAAGAGAAAATAATGATCTTGTGAGTTTCTATGGATATTCGATCAACTTCTTGTAAGCAAAGTTGCGTCGTTTGTTTATTGTTTTATAGTGTAAATCTTAAAGTGGCTTGAAGTTCTTGATTAATATACTTTCGATATCCAGTTGATAAATAAAATAAATTCAGGATCATCTGTAGGCTATAAGGTGTAATGCTTTGGATTGAGATTAAATATCATGGCTTAAGTTATAAAAAGGCCTTCTAATTGTGACTTGTTTTTCAAGACAAAATATCTTGTTGGTATATAGTAAGGAGTAGTAACTCAAATGGATTAGGGTTAATTATAGCTATGATACGAAAAAAATTACTAACAAGTCAATTCATAAAAAAGGGGATCGTATCCCTGGAGTTTTAAGGTATATATTAATTATTCTGAGAAAAATAAAATCCAAGAAAGTTTAGAAGAGTTAAGCAACCATCTTGTTATTTTATGAGTAGTTCAAAAAGAAGTTTTGAATTTTTCTGGTACTGACTTCAGTTTTCTCTGCAAATAACGTTCTTAACTCCATTTTCCTTCTAAGCCGGGTTGAGGACGTCACAACATTCTCTGTAACACCCAAAATAGGGTTAGAAGGATTAGGGGTTTGATCGGGTCGAGCTCGATTCAGTTAGATCGGATTTATTTGTTAAATAGATTGCGAGTAAAATAAATATTTTAAAAATAGATATTCATTGAAATAAAATTGGTTCGGAGTTATAAAAATGTTCAAATATTTCACTAAGCATTTTGTTAATTAAATTATTGGCTACTTCAATCTATTAAAGATACATTTTAGTTTTAGTGACTAAAATGTAAAGTTTGCAAAACTAATTTTATAGCGACTAAATTGTATAAGGGCTAATACTAAGAATCCTTAGAGAGCTATATTTTCCAAATGTTTTCGTAAAATCATTTGATTCATATTTTCATTCTTAACAAAACCACACAAAGAATTGCTAAAGATCTCTTCAAATTCTCATTTTCTTTTTCAAATAAAAGTTACGTCACTTTTTGTTGGAAAAATTCAAAAGGTAAATTTAATCTTCTATCTTAAATGTTACACCCCCTTCCCGACCTGGTAGAGAACCGGGTTGGAGCGTGTTACCGACGAGTAATGTGGTGATCGATGCGATAAACTTTTAACTTTTTAATAACCTTTATTTATTATAACACCCACAAACATTACCAATATACGTATTAGTTCAGTTCATTAGTAAGAGGACAACATTTAACTGACCATGTATCAAAACGCTCAAGGTCGTTTCGAAACGAGAGGATAAAGGTCAACCTTGTTGACTTTCCTTTTTAGACCGTATTGATACGGGAGCACCCGAATCGGTACGAGTTGACTACCTTTGACTTAGACCTTGACCTGTTTTGAAACACTGTGAACCCGTATTGAAACAGAGGTCTCCAAGTGACAAAAAGTTTCAGAACATTCCTACATGTTTCGATACACCCTGTTTACTAAGATTCAGATTATGCTTACCCGTATCGAAATGTCATCACCCGTTTCGGTACAGTATGGCCTATAATGACAGATTCTTGCTGGTTTTAATCCATTTTATCATACCAAACAATACCAAACAATGTTTAAAAGAAGTGAAACTTTACACACAGCATTATAAACATATATTCTACTTGCAAGTCTGATTTTAAAGCCCATTTGATTCCATTTACCAGGTTTCTACCCTTTAGTACTAAAACACACATTTTAAGCCGTATAGAAAGTTCATATTATCATATCATACTTAAAACACTTAAACACAATATAAGCACATCCAAAAGAGACATAATAGACTCATACATAGACCTTGCCACCATACTAGGAGTTCAAAAGGACAAATACATTACTTAGAGCTTGATTGTGACTTGTGTAATGCCTCAACTTCTCTGATCTTGATCCCAAAACTTGTATAACCTGAAATGGATGCAATGGAATGCATTAGGCATACTTTGCCTAGTGAGGTAGTCACAAACACAATGAGTGCTATGGATGCCAAAATATCATGCTTCAATAATAATCATAATATCTCGATCGATAACCAATGATTCGATATGGCACCTAGCCATTCTCGAGACGCTACTACACTCACCTTGCTTGGTTAAGGCTTTATGGTTGATAATACCTCGATCGATGCTTAAATTCTCCTCCTCGTATTTGAATGGATTAAAAGAGACTCTTAAACGAAGGAAGACAAAGCCTTGGTTTTGTCTTCAATGGAGGTGCTAGCTTTAAGATTGAGGTTGAAGATGGAAATGGATGAGCTTGCTTATTTTCTAAAGGAAAGAGTTTAAGCTCGGTAGGAAATCAAAAGGCAAGACTCATTTCATTCTCTTCTAACTTATAGAGGAAAGAGAAATCTTTATTTTATTCCCACCTCAGCCATCAACCAATGGATTTGTTTCCTACAGTCAAGGGTTTGCCTCCATGAGGAGCCAATCAAAATATTTCCTCAAGCAAAGGGTTTGCTTAATCTATTTCACATCAAATTTCTAACAAACAACCACTTATTCAGCTTAGAAACATATGAGGAGATGCCAAGCAAGTAGGTGACTCATTTAAGGGCCGCAACTTTTGACTTTAGGGCACCTACTCTGTTTTCTGTAGGGTAACGTTTCGATACGCTCGAGGCCGTATCGGTACGGGTAAGCAAAAGTCCAAATTAGTCGTTAAAACCGTTACACCGTATCGATACGCCCTTAATCGTTTCGGAATGCCTTACCTAGATCGTTTCGATACGTGTCTGACTATACCGAAACACCTAGCTCAAAAACACTAATTTAAGCATTCCCAAGCAATCTTGACTAGGGACTTGATTTACTTAAGGTCCTATGTCATTATAACAACATAATCTATAGCGAGAAATCAAGATTTTAATATTTTAATATCAATACTCCGATCATCGAAATCTAATTCTGACTAGACCGGTTTTTGGGGTGTTACAACTCTCCCCCCTTAGAAAAGAATTCGTTCTCGAATTCTTACCTGCAGTTTCGAGTTGCTTATCAATGGACTCTTCGGGATCAAAATCTTCCGGAGATGAAGAATTCGTCTTTCCCAACCCTTCTGGAAAATTTCGTTTTGCACTTACACGTTGATGCTTCTTATAAGATTTTCTAGGACAATCTCGGACAATATGATCTGTCTTACCACAAATTAAACAAGCTCCAGTTCTCTCATGATAATGTTCTATTGGATGTTTTCCTTGGCAAAAACTACAAGGAACTCCTCTGTGTTCCGGTTCATTTGATTTCTTGAATGAATTATACATTACTTGGAAATAGTGGTATTTTCAAGAAGAATGCTTATTTTGATCTCTTGGAACGAAGATGGGTTTTGGCCTTGGTATAGCTTAGAGAGTCTATCAATTTATAAGAATACAAAGTTTGTCTTATACCCACATTTCGATGAACCAATCAAAATATTTCTAAGGTTTTTCTAAGTTTATCTCTTCACCTCTTCATATCTACGCAACACCTTTCCATTTTCTGATGGTTTTAAATGACTTGGATGACAAGCACATAAATTAGTCATCATCTCCTAGTTTCTTTCCAATCTTATCCTTCATCATATTCAAAAATAGGTACCCGTATCGATACACTCTAAACTGTATCGATACGGCTAAGCAAAAATCCAGAATTCGCTTAAGTCTGTTAACCCGTTCCGATACACCTATGTGCGTATCGAAACGCCTTTACATGGGTCGTTTCGATATGTATCCTTTCCGTACCGATACGCTCAACTCAACATATTGACTTTATGAATGGGTTCTTATCTTAAGGTTTTCTTCAACAGGGATTTCTTATCAATATATAACTTAGACATTAAAGTCAAATCCCTTACTTGAGATGGTGTCGTGCTCAATTTCTGAGTCCTTGCCCTGGATGTGAAATATCAGTGTAGAAGCTTTAGATTCGGGTTTACTCAATACTTTCGACATTACCGATCCTCCCTGCTTTACGAAGGATCCTTGATTTGCTCCCTTGCCTCTAGAAGATTGAGCATAATCAGTCGTTACAGAAACATACTTTTTAGGGTTCTCCGGACATTCTTGAATGAGATAAGCTAACTTTCCGCAAAAGAATCAAGCATCGGATTTCTTGCGACATTGCCCTTCATGTTGTCGTTGACAAAAATTACACTTGGAAATTCTCATATCTTTTCTAGAACCAACATCGCTTTCAATAGGATTGACACCCGATGGAGAACGAGATACAACTTGAGATTTGGCAACATACTCGAACTGGGAAGGTTGCAAGTACACATTTTGTTCCGAGCTTTGATGCTTCCATTTCTTAGAAGATCTTGAGAAATGAGACTCATCTCAATTTCTCTTTTCAGACTTGTTGGATCCACTAATTGTTTGAGTTCTCTGTGCTCCTTCCGTAGCTTTAACTCTGTTTACAAGATCTTGAAAATTGGTGATGCACAATGTTGTGAACATGGGACGTAATTCATCGTTGACTCCAGCGATGAATATCCGACACTTTTCTTCCTCTTTATTAATAAAATTAGCACCATATCTATAGTACTTGCAAAAGTCGTGGATGTATTATTCAATCGGCCGTTCACCTTGTTTTAGATGAAGGAAGATGCTTCACCTCTCGGTAAGATAGAATTCGCTTATGTACTTCTTACGAAACTCTTTCAGAAAGAATTCCCAATTCATTGTATCCTCAGAGACGGTAAGAAGGGTAGTCTCCCATCATTGTAAAGCTTCATCGGCAAGCAATGCAAGAGCGCATTCAAGCTTAAGTTCATCCGAACACCATAATTGCTTATCCAAAATTCTTAAAGTATTTTCTAACCAATACTCAGCAATTTTATGATCGTCATCGTCCCGTCCAGTGAAGGTGTATGCTCGGTATTGAGATAACTTATCGATAGGAGCTCGAAGAGGTTGAGCAACAGGTGGCGTAGGCTGCACAACTTGATTAGTCCTTATAACATTCATAAATTGCTGAAACATATCGGCCATGTTTCGATAACATTCTGCCTGAGCCGCAGGTGCTTCAGGCTCCACACCTCGAACATGAAGGTTCTGTGGATTCGGAGGATTTCCTCCTCATACCTCCTCACCACGAGTCGAGGAGTTAGAAGCAAACTCATTATCACAAGCTTCGTTAGTTTGAGACATATCTATATAAAAGAGACCGGATCAGTTGGCAAGTCACAATACTCAACAGAATAACTCCTAGATGGCAAAGTAACACAATAAATAATATAGACATGCATAGGTCTAGTCCAGAACTAACTAAACCCTAGCTCTAATACCACTAATGTAACACCCTCTTCCCGGCCTGGAAGAGAACCGGGTCGGAGCGTGTTACCGACGAGCGATACGGTGATCGATGTGATAAACTTTTAACTTTTTAATAACCTTTATTTATTATAACACTCACAAACAGTACCAATATACGTATTAGTTCAGTTCATTCGTAAGAGGACCACATTTTACTGACCCTGTATCGAAACGCTCAAGGCCGTTTCGATACGGGAGAACAAAGGTCAACCTTCTTGACTTTCCTTTTTAAACCGTATCAATATGGGAGCATCCGAATCGGTACGGGTTGACTACCTTTAACTTAGACCTTGACCTGTTTCGAAACGTTGTGAACCCGTATCGAAACAGAGGTCTCCAGTGACAAAACATTTCAGAACAATCCTACATGTTTCAGTACACCCTGTTTACTAAGATTCAGATTATGCTTACCCGTATCGAAACGCCATCACCCGTTTCGGTACGGTATGGCCTGTAATGATAGATTCTTGCTGGTTTTAATCCATTTTATCATACCAAACAATGTTTAAAAGCAGTGAAACTTTACACACAACATTATAAACATATATTCTACTTGCAAGTATGATTTTAGAGCCCTTTTGAATCCATTTACCCGTTTCTACCCTTTAGTATTAAAACACACATTTTAAGCCGTATAGAAAGTTCATATTATCATATCATACTTAAAACACTTAAGCACAATATAAGCACATCCAAAAGAGACATAACAGACTCATACGTAGACCTTGTCACCATACTAGGAGTTCAAAAGGACAAAATACATTACTTAGAGCTTGATTGTGACGTGTGCAACGCCTCAACTTCTCCGATCTTGATCCCAAAACTTTTCTAACCTGAAATGGGTGCAATGGAATGCATTAGGCATACTATTCCTAGTGAGGTAGTCACAAACACAATGAGTGCTATGGATGCCAAAATATCACGCTTCAATAATAATCATAATATCATGTCACCGATAACAAAATCATGATTTCATAGTAACCTTTATCAATAAACAACATGTCCATTGGATCGATTCATGGTATAGGGATACAAAAATTCCATCTCCTCGCCAAATCATTAAATGGTCATCCCACCGACATCGCCAAAGACCAATACACAATACATCCCTCGGCCTCGTCAAATCATATAGGTCGTAGCCCTAGGACTGTAGTCCACCCATACCAATGAGCTCATGAATTCTATGGCATGCCAATTGTATCCAATACTTCGAATCCAATGTCCAACAACAATAGTTCAACATTCATGATTCATTAACATCATTTCATAATAACGATAATTCATGTCAATGATTCTTGCATGTCGATGCTTGAATGATATTCATGACAATGATAGCAATGTTATAATCAATAAATCGATGCAATACTTACCCACATGGCCATAATAATGCTTCATGCAAAACCCTTATAAATCAATGGTTAGTAAATTGATAATCAATTATTTGAGATGACACCTAGCCATTCTCGAGACGCTACTACACTCGCCTTGCTTGGTTAAGGCTTTATGGTTGATAATACCTCCATCGATGCTTAAATTCTCCTCCTCGTATTTGTATGGATTAAACAAGATTCTTAAACCAAGGAAGACAAAGCCTTGGTTTTGTCTTCAATGGAGGTGCTTGCTTTAAGCTTGAGGTTGAAGATGGAAATGGAGGAGCTTGCTTGTTTTCTAAAGGAAAGAGTTTAAGCTCGATAGGAAATCAAAAAGCAAGACTCCTTTCATTATCTTCTTACTTATAGAGGAAAGAGAAATCTTTATTTTATTCTCACCTCAGCCATCAACCAATGGATTGGTTTCCTACACTCAAGGGTTTGCCTGCCTAAGGAGCCAATCAAAACATTTCCTCAAGAAAAGGGTTTGCTTAATCTATTTCACATCAAATTGCTGACAAACAGCCACTTATTAAGCTTAGAAACATGTGAGGAGATGCCCAAGCAAGTAGGTGACTCACTTTAAGGCTGCAACTTTTGACTTTGGGCACCTACTTTGTTTTCTTTATGGTACCGTTTCTATACGCCCGAGGCCGTATCGGTACGGCGAAGCAAAAGTCTAAGTAAGTCGTTAAAACCATTACACCGTATTGATACGCCCTTAATCGTTTTGGATCGCCTTACCTAGATCGTTTCGGTACGTGTCTAACTGTACTAAAACACCTAGCTCAAAAACACAAATTTAAGCATTCCTAAGCAATCTTGACTAGGAACTTGATTTACTTAAGGTCCTATGTCATTATAGCAACATAATCTATAGTGAGAAATTAAGATTTTAATATTCTAATATTAATACTCCGATCATCAGAACCTAATTCCGACTAGACTGGTTTTTGGGGTGTTACATTAAAACTAAAGTTCTTTACTGATATACCTATTAATTGACTCTTGTTTATTGTTTTATAACTTCATCATGCAATTTAAATCAATAAATTGATTTTGAATGTTGATTTTGGTGTTTGGACTAAATTCTTGATTGAGACAATGAATGTTTGTGATTTCAATTGGGATAATTCATATTTTAGTGGTACAATCATAAAGTGAAATGAGCTTTTTTATTTAAATCTTGAAACTATTTATTTGCTTAATTTTAAAGGTGATATATGGTTAGTTTTGGGGGTGTTATTGATGATTAATTTTTCCTAGAGGTATAAGGGTGTTTTGATTGTGTTTATAGATGATAGTTGATGAGGAGTAGGTGATAAAATCATATTCTTGTGGTTGGTCGTTGTTCGGAAGAAGTTAGAGATTGTTTTCGGTATTTTTGGATAGGTGTTGAAGTTGTGTTGTTGAGGATGTTGGGGAATGCTTATAGTTGGTTGTTTGGAAGCATTTTGATGCATCTTCCCCAAGTTTTATGTTGTTTTAGCAAAAGAAAATCAAGGACAAGGTTCTTCATAGTTGTCAGATTGTTTCGGTAGCTTGAGAAGTGTTAACATTGTAAAAATGATATATTTCATGCATTTTTACTTAGGTTATTGTATGGTTTCAAGATCATTTCATTGCATATAGTTCATATAGTTGCATATGGGGGTGTTTGCTCACTTGATTTTATATATTTCTGAAATTGGTGCTGCTTTAAGAGAAACGTTTGTTTTGGTGTGGTAACGTGCAAGTTAGTTAAAGAGAACTGCTTGGAGAAGGAAAATATGTTGTAGCATTTTGGATGACATTTCTTAGCGCACAAAAGGACAAAAAGTGAAGATATTTTGCAGCCCACATGTGAATTCCACTAGCCAGCTGTGCCCCACACATGAAGGGAATCTTTTCCCTATGGCACACAAAGAATTAAGGGCACAAAACCCTAAGAGACCCCACTATGTAAAGGATATGACATTCCTATTTATGAGATAGCTGAAAAAGGTGTTTATGAGATATGAAAGACAAAAGCCAGAGGCGACCACTCTTCTTCTTCTCCATCATCGTGTGTCCTTGTAACGCCCCGGTTTTGGGCTTAGAAGTTTTGGGCGTTGACCGGTTTGGTCAAAGTGCTGTTCGAATCTAAAAGGGTGAATTTAGGAAAGCCTAGTTCGGGTTGCATTAAAATTATGGAAAAATGTTCTAAAATCATCTTTTAATATAATTAAGTGAACTGTGAAATCAATTTTGGAAAATGAGTTTTGGAAGGGTGACATTTTGGCTAGTGACCAAAATGTAATTTTTGAAAGTTTTGTGACTGTTTTAGAAAGGGTTGAAACTTTGAATCTTTAAGGAGCTATTATTCCAAAAGTAGTTTCTCCAGATTTTTCTAAGATATTTTAAGCTATATTCTGATTTTAAAACATATCAAAAGAGGAGGGAAAGCCATTTTGGCCATTTTGGATAACTAATTTCCTATTTTCTTTTCTCTCATTTTCTCTCAACCCAAACACTTTCTTTCCAGAGAATTGTTTCTGATTTTCTCACCTAAATCTCTCCTTTCAACTCTCTTTTGATTCCTAATCATCATATCTACAAAACCTCATCATTTGCTACTTGATTCATCAAGGTTTTTGATTCCAAAAAGAGGAGAAACTCAAGTTTGGAGGTAAGAACGTCCTTCTCCTCTAAACTATCAGTTCTTTACTGAAATTCCTAAGTTTTCAATCCTTAATTGATGTTTTATAAATGGCTTTTAAGATTGTTTAATGGATGTTGGCTTAAAATGCAAGATTTGGTGTGTTTTTGATGAAATTTCGTTGGATCTGTTTAAGCAGTGTTTTAAGGTGTTAAAATGATGATTAATGAATGTTAATTTGATAAGGAATTGGGTTTTGATTAATGCAATCCCGGATAGGTTGAATTTCCTAAGTTTAGCTTATGATTCTTGGTTGTTTTTGGAGTGATCTTGTGGATCTGTTGTTGCTGGAGGTATAAGGATGTTGTTAAGTTCTTTTTAGATGTTAAATGGTGTTAAAGGATGTTAGGTTTTGATGGTTTATGGCTGGGCTTTGTTGAGAAGTGGTTTGGATGCATTTTCGGTTGTGTTTGGTGGCCGAAAATGGGGTGTGGATGAGAGCAGCGAGTTTAGGTGCTTTCATTGAAGCTATTAATGCATGATGATGCATTAATCTACTGTTTTAATGTGTTAAAACAGGGGAGTCATCTTTGGATCCAAGTGGTGGTGATCCGGAAGCTTGATTTGGTGTTTCGGCAAGAGGCGAAACGGAATCGGTGAGTGAAATTGGGTTTTCGGCTTGAAACCAATGTCTTGGGAGCTTAGTTTAAGTCTAAACAACTTTGCTAAGCTCAAGTGTAAGTTTCGGAAATACTCTCTAGTGGTGGCCATGATTTGATTGTTGTGCAATGTGGTTTATTGCATGTTTTAAACTCTATTTTGAAAGCATGATTTAGCATGGTTAATGCTGTTTTTGTATGCCATATGTTGAAGGAAGCTCAAGGTAAGAGTTCCTTGTTTTTGAACATTGATTAAATGTGGTTTGATGCTTTTGAATGCATGATGAATATGGCTTGGTTTAATGCTTTAAATCAGTGGATAAATTGATGATAATGATGTATATTGGCAAGTGATGTTTTGAAAAGGTTAAGGTCACTAAGGTGGTTAAAAGTCCTTGAGTGAGCCTTGTTTACTTAAGAACATCAAGGTGGTTAAAAGTCCTTGGATGATTCTTGCTACGGACACAAAGGTGGTTAAAAGTCCTTGTGTGGTCCTTTCCATGGTGTTTAAAAGTCCATGGGCCAAGGTGTTTAAAAGTCCTTGGGGCCAAGGTGTTTAAAAGTCCTTGGGGTGATTATTATCATGGTGTTTAAAAGTCCATGGCCAAGGTGTTTAAAAGTCCTTGGGGTCAAGGTGTTTAAAAGTCCTTGAGGTGAACTTGTTAAGGACACAAAGGTGTTTAAAAGTCCTTGTGTGGTCCTTGCCAAGGTGTTTAAAAGTCCTTGGGGCCAAGGTGTTTAAAAGTCCTTGGGGTGATTATTATCATGGTGTTTAAAAGTCCATGGCCAAGGTGTTTAAAAGTCCTTGGGGTCAAGGTGTTTAAAAGTCCTTGAGGTGAACTTGTTAAGGACACAAAGGTGTTTAAAAGTCCTTGTGTGGTCCTTGCCAAGGTGTTTAAAAGTCCTTGGGGCCAAGGTGTTTAAAAGTCCTTGGGGTGAAAGTTGATGAACTTGTTTTTAAAGAAATGAAAAGTATCACTTGTGGCCAATATGACATGTAATGATATGAAGCATGAGATGCTTGTTTAAAGATTGCTTTTGAGCATGTGTAAATGAAGATTTGAAGCATGATTTATAAAGTGTTTATAAATGCATTATTGAATGGTTTTATTGAGCATTCCTCACTAAGCTTTTGCTTACGCTCTCTTTGTTTTCTCAAATCAATAATGCAGAACATTAAAGTACTTTGAGGGCAGCAAGGAAGGCAAGCATTCAAGTGGAAGTAAAGCTCAAAGTATGGAAGGTTTTCTTAAGTACATTTAGCTTTTGGTAATTTGGCAATGGGGGACCTATGTGTATGTTTTGGGAGATGTTTTGAACTCCCTAGGTATTTTGAATGTTGTTGAGGTTGCTGGTTTTTGTGGTTGGCCATTATATGCTTGAATTGAAAGTTTATGCTTGAATGGTTGCTTGAGTAGGAAACATGCCTATAGATTTGGGGCTTTCCATATATGTGGATGTTTTGATGAATTGTTGATGCAAGTATGTCTCTTATATGTTGAATTGCATGTTGGTAAAGTTTGGTGGCATTTGGAGCATGATTGGATGTTTAATTGCATGTTAAAGTATGCATTTTGGGGTAATCTGTGCAGGGTGTTTCGGAACAGCACCTACCGTTTCGGAACGGGTGCCTTAAACAAGCCCAGGCGTCCGAAATGGGAGGGACCGTTCCGAAACGGTTTGGCTACTGCCAGCCCGTGTTGCGGTACGCGTTGCGGAACGGCCCCGCGTTTCGAAACGGGCTCTGCCTGTTTCGGAACGGGTGACCGTTAGGGGCTGACATTGGCAGTTAAATGTTTTGAATTGTTTGCGTTTTGGTCCTGAATCTTGTTTGTGCAATTGTATGAGTTTGGGAAGTCCTTTTGAGCTGAAATTTCACAGAGAAGCATGAAACCTGATTAATTTCAAGTTGGTAACTTTAATTTGGGTTAAGTCCTTATATATATTAGAAATTACAATTTGGTCCCTAAAGTTGTAATTTGTTCAATTGGGTCCCTGTTTGATCTCTGATGTTTATGATCTTTGAGTATGCTGTTGTATGGTCATATCTAAGGATTAATATGCATCTAGACAAGTTTAAAAAGAAAAAAAGGGTCGTTAATCAAGGTTGACTTTTGGGTTGACTTTGGTTTTCCCCGTGTGACTTTCTTAATTCGGGTCAACCGTCTAGGCCGGGTTAAGGGGGTTACATTTGGTGGTATCAGAGCCAGGTTCTCGAGTAATTGGGAATGAATGTGTGCATGATTGAAGTATGTGTGCCTTGTATGCTTGTTGATCGAAAGCATGTTTAGTGGCTTGTGATTTGGATGCAATTGAGATGTATGCTGTGATGTAGCATGTTGTGGGTACCCATTGCCAAATAAAAGCTAATGAAATGGTGTTGATTTTGAATGAAATTGAGCTTGAATACTTGGATTGCTTACCTTGCTGGGCCTGACTTCGTTTTATTTGTATTGTGATTGCATGGTAAAAGTATGGCACCACGTAGAGAGTTACGAGGTAATGTGCGAGCTACGGCTCCTAATGAGAACGAGAATGAGGAGAACACGGGTAGTGCGGTGTTACCTCCTCATCCACCTGGTGGTGGTGCTGAGGGTGAAAGAGCTGAAGCTGCAGCTGGTGCTGGAGCTGCTGGACCAGAGGTTGGTCAGGGGCAAGCTATGCCTGATATGTCTATGTTAGTGCAAGCTATTGCTGGTGCTTTTCAAGCAGCAGTAGCTGGGGCTCGTGGAGCGGGGCATCAGGAAGATGCTGGAGTTAGACTACCTTTGGAGCGTCTACGCAGTCTTGGTGGGACTGAGTTCAGGGGTATGTCTGCTGAGAGTTCTGAAGCTTGGCTAGAGAGTACCAAGCGAATCTTGGGTCAGATGAGTTGCACTGATGTGCAGAAGCTGGGGTGTGTTGTATCCTTGCTACAGGACGATGCGTATACGTGGTGGAAGACCACTATAGCTGGGATGGTTGAAGCTGATGTGACTTGGACATTCTTTCAGAATGTGTTCAAGCGGAGATATCTTGGTGTTAGATATCTTGATGAGAAGAAGCGTGAATTCATGTCTCTTACCCAAGGGAGCATGAGTGTGGCTGAGTATGAAGTGCAGTTTGTGCGACTCAGTCAGTATGCACCTGAGCTGGTACCTGATGAGCGGGAAAGGTGCGAGAGGTTCCGTTATGGCTTAGTGACGGATGTAAAGATGTATGTGCTGGCCACCGAGTATGATGATTTTGATGTGTTGGTGGGCCGAGCCAAGGACATTGAGATGAACTTGGGTTTATCTGCGAAAGGTGCTGGAGCAAGTTCTGGTAAGAGATCCGCTGAGTATAGTTCCGGAGGTGGACGGAACAAGAGGGGACGTGATCAGAAGTATCAGTCTTCAGCTAAGAGAGGTGGTGGTGCACCTGCTAGAGGAGGCAATGCTAGAGTTGATCCGAGTGCTTGTTGGATCTGTGGTTCACGTGGTCACATGAAGCGTGACTGTCCTCGTGCTGTGAGAGAGGTGCAAGCTCCTGTTGCGGTAGCTGGTCATGGGTGTTGGAATTGTGGATCCGCAGACCATTTGAGGCGAGATTGTCCTAGGTTGGCTGGTGATCAGGTGCGTGCTCCTGTTGTTGCTGCACCGCAGAGAGGTCGTGGGCGCGGCCGTGGTAATTTCCAGAGGAGAGAGGAAGGTGGTCATGGAGTGGCCCATGTTGTGGCTATTCAGCCTGAAGGTGGAGGCCAAGCGAGGGTGTATGCTCAGCGTGAGGGAAGGAATGATGCGGATGTGATTGCAGGTACCTTTACTTTGCAATCCTTGTCATTGCTTTCTTTGATAGATTCTGGATCTACGCATTCATACATTTTGCGTGAGCATGCTGAATTGCTTGGTTTGCCTGTTGAGTCTTTGGATGTTGGTGTTCGTGTCACTAGTTCTTTTGGTGAGACTGTTGTGACTCGAAAGCTTTATAGAAGGTGTCCCTTGGTTGTTCAAGAACATGTTTTCCATGTTGATCTTATGGAGTTGCCCTTTTATGGTTTTGATGTAATCCTTGGTATGGATTGGCTTGCTGAGCATCGTGCTGTTGTGGATTGTGAAAACAAGCGAGTTTCGCTTAAGCTTGCGGATGATTATGAAGTTGTTGTGGTTGGTGAGAATGTGAAGTTTCTTGCCAATGTGGTGTCTACCTTGGAGGCGAGTAGGATGCTGAGGCAAGGTTGCGAAGCCTATCTAGCTTTTGTGATGAATCCTAGCTCTAAGGAGTTGAGGGTGCAAGATATCAGAGTTGTGAAGGAGTTTCCTGATGTTTTTCTGGAGGAGTTGCCTGGTTTACCTCCTAACCGCGAGGTGGAGTTTGGAATTGAGCTGTATGAGAATACAACTCCTGTGTCCATTACTCCCTATAGAATGGCACCTAAGGAGCTGAAGGAGCTGAAGATGCAGTTGCAAGAGTTGCTTGATCGTGGTTTCATCCGACCGAGTGTGTCACCTTGGGGAGCACCGGTCTTGTTTGTGAAAAAGAAGGATGGCACTATGAGAATGTGCATTGATTACCGTCAGCTGAACAAGTTGACTATCAAGAATCGGTATCCTTTGCTGAGGATTGATGATCTCTTTGATCAATTTCGGGGAGCTGCTGTGTTCTCTAAGATTGACTTGAGGTCAGGGTATTATCAGTTGAAGGTGAAGGATGTGGATGTGCCTAAGACAGCTTTCAGGACAAGGTATGGGCATTATGAGTTCCTTGTGATGCCGTTTGGTTTGACAAATGCTCCTGCTGCTTTCATGGACATGATGAATCGTGTGTTTCATGAATACCTGGACAAGTTTGTTGTGGTGTTCATCGATGATATCCTCGTGTACTCGCGTACTGAGGAGGAGCATGAAGAGCATTTGAGGATTGTTTTGCAGGCTTTGTTGGAGAATCAGCTCTATGCTAAGCTGAGCAAGTGTGAGTTCTGGCTTAAGGAGGTGGTGTTTCTTGGGCATGTGGTCTCAGCTGAGGGGATTCGTGTTGATCCTCAGAAGATTGAGGCGGTGATGAACTGGAAGGTTCCTAAGTCTGTTCATGAGGTCCGTAGTTTCCTTGGTTTGGCGGGATACTACCGTAGGTTTGTGGATGGTTTTTCCAAGATTGCTGCTCCTTTGACGAAGCTGTTGCAAAAGGATGTTAAGTATGAGTGGACGGAAGCGAGACAGCAGGCTTTTGAGAAGCTTAAGGCGGCTTTGACGCAAGCTCCTATCTTGGTTCAGCCTGAATCAGGGAAAGAGTTTGTGGTGTACAGTGATGCGTCCTATGTTGGTTTGGGATGTGTGCTGATGCAGGAGGGTAAGGTTGTGGCTTATGCATCGCGGCAGTTGAAGGTGCATGAGCGCAATTATCCTACGCATGACATTGAGCTGGCTGCAGTGGTTTTTGCTCTGAAGATCTGGAGACATTATCTGTATGGTGAGAAGTGTACGGTGTACACGGATCACAAGAGTTTGAGGTATCTGATGTCTCAGAAGGAGTTGAATCTTAGGCAGCGGCGTTGGTTGGAGTTGCTCAAGGATTATGATCTGACGATTGAGTACCATCCTAGAAAGGCTAATGTTGTTGCGGATGCCTTGAGTAGGAAGGCAGCTGTTGAGCTGAGGGCTATGTTTGCCTGCTTGAGCATTTCGCGTGATGGTGGTCTTGTTGCTGAGTTGCAAGTGAAGCCATCGTTGGTTCAGTTGATCAAGGATAAGCAGTTGCTGGATGATTCCTTGGTGTCTCATGTTCAGGATATCGCGGAGGGTAGACCTTCGGATTTCTGCTTTAATGATGATGGAGTGTTGTGTTTTGGGAGTCGAATAGTAGTGCCTGCTGATGCTGAGTTGAGGCGTGCTATTCTGACTGAAGGTCATAGTAGTCCTTTTGCTATGCACCCTGGTAGTACCAAGATGTATCGTGATCTTCGTGATGAGTACTATTGGGTGAGTTTGAAGAAAGATGTTGCGGAGTTTGTGAGCAGGTGTTTGGTGTGTCAGCGAGTTAAGGCTGAGCATCAGGTTCCTTCAGGGTTGTTACAACCGTTGAAAATCCCTGAATGGAAGTGGGAAAGGGTTACCATGGATTTTGTATCTGGTTTACCTTTGTCTCCCTCGAAGAAGAATTCTGTTTGGGTGATTGTGGATCGCCTAACGAAGTGTGCGCATTTCTTGCCTGTGCATACCACGTTTTCTTTGGATAAGTTGGCAGAGCTGTACATTGCTGAGATTGTGCGGCTGCATGGTGTGCCTAAGTCGATTGTGTCGGATAGGGATCCGAGGTTCACATCGCGTTTCTGGCAGTGTTTGCATCAAGC
Source organism: Hibiscus trionum (assembly GCA_030270665.1). Classification (NCBI taxonomy): domain Eukaryota; kingdom Viridiplantae; phylum Streptophyta; class Magnoliopsida; order Malvales; family Malvaceae; genus Hibiscus; species Hibiscus trionum. The sequence goes on from BSYR01000051.1 coordinate 16,280,524, forward strand.
TCTGGGTACAAGGTTGCATTTCAGTACATCCTATCATCCTCAGTCGGATGGTCAGTCTGAGCGAGTTATCCAGATTTTGGAGGATATGTTGAGGTGCTGCGTGATTGAGTTTCAAGGTTCTTGGGAGAAGCATCTGCCTTTGGTTGAGTTTTCTTATAACAACAGTTATCAGGCAAGTATATAGATGGCACCTTATGAGGCTTTGTACGGGAGGAAGTGTAGGACTCCTCTTTGTTGGGCTGAAACTGGTCAAAAGTTGGTTTCGATGCCGGCTTTGTTGAAAGGGACCACAGAGAAGGTAAAGCTCATTTGTGAGCGGTTGAAGGCTGCCTCTGATCGGCAAAAGTCTTACACGGATTTGAAGCGTAAGGAGATAGAGTATGCGGTGGGTGATCGTGTGTTCTTGAAGGTTTCGCCTTGGAAAAAGGTGATGAGGTTTGGCCGAAAGGGTAAGTTGAGCCCTAGGTACATTGGACCATATGAGGTGGTTGAGCGTGTGGGTCCTGTTGCGTATCGGTTGAGGTTACCTCAAGAGTTGGAGAAGATTCATGATGTGTTCCATGATTCTATGCTCCGGAAGTATAGATCTGATCCTTCGCATGTGATGCATGTGGAGGAAGTGGTTTTGAATCCGGATTTGACCTATGATGAGGAACCAGTGAAGGTTCTGGATTCGGATAGCAAGGTTCTTCGTGGCAAGACCATTGAGTTGGTGAAGGTGCTGTGGAAGCATCGAGGTGTTGAGGAAGCCACGTGGGAGCGGAAGGAAGACATGCTGAAGCAGTTTCCTTATCTCTTTCCTTCAGGTAAATTTCGGGGACGAAATTTCTTAAGGGGGGGAGAGTTGTAACGCCCCGGTTTTGGGCTTAGAAGTTTTGGGCGTTGACCGGTTTGGTCAAAGTGCTGTTCGAATCTAAAAGGGTGAATTTAGGAAAGCCTAGTTCGGGTTGCATTAAAATTATGGAAAAATGTTCTAAAATCATCTTTTAATATAATTAAGTGAACTGTGAAATCAATTTTGGAAAATGAGTTTTGGAAGGGTGACATTTTGGCTAGTGACCAAAATGTAATTTTTGAAAGTTTTGTGACTGTTTTAGAAAGGGTTGAAACTTTGAATCTTTAAGGAGCTATTATTCCAAAAGTAGTTTCTCCAGATTTTTCTAAGATATTTTAAGCTATATTCTGATTTTAAAACATATCAAAAGAGGAGGGAAAGCCATTTTGGCCATTTTGGATAACTAATTTCCTATTTTCTTTTCTCTCATTTTCTCTCAACCCAAACACTTTCTTTCCAGAGAATTGTTTCTGATTTTCTCACCTAAATCTCTCCTTTCAACTCTCTTTTGATTCCTAATCATCATATCTACAAAACCTCATCATTTGCTACTTGATTCATCAAGGTTTTTGATTCCAAAAAGAGGAGAAACTCAAGTTTGGAGGTAAGAACGTCCTTCTCCTCTAAACTATCAGTTCTTTACTGAAATTCCTAAGTTTTCAATCCTTAATTGATGTTTTATAAATGGCTTTTAAGATTGTTTAATGGATGTTGGCTTAAAATGCAAGATTTGGTGTGTTTTTGATGAAATTTCGTTGGATCTGTTTAAGCAGTGTTTTAAGGTGTTAAAATGATGATTAATGAATGTTAATTTGATAAGGAATTGGGTTTTGATTAATGCAATCCCGGATAGGTTGAATTTCCTAAGTTTAGCTTATGATTCTTGGTTGTTTTTGGAGTGATCTTGTGGATCTGTTGTTGCTGGAGGTATAAGGATGTTGTTAAGTTCTTTTTAGATGTTAAATGGTGTTAAAGGATGTTAGGTTTTGATGGTTTATGGCTGGGCTTTGTTGAGAAGTGGTTTGGATGCATTTTCGGTTGTGTTTGGTGGCCGAAAATGGGGTGTGGATGAGAGCAGCGAGTTTAGGTGCTTTCATTGAAGCTATTAATGCATGATGATGCATTAATCTACTGTTTTAATGTGTTAAAACAGGGGAGTCATCGTTGGATCCAAGTGGTGGTGATCCGGAAGCTTGATTTGGTGTTTCGGCAAGAGGCGAAATGAAATCGGTGAGTGAAATTGGGTTTTCGGCTTGAAACCAATGTCTTGGGAGCTTAGTTTAAGTCTAAACAACTTTGCTAAGCTCAAGTGTAAGTTTCGGAAATACTCTCTAGTGGTGGCCATGATTTGATTGTTGTGCAATGTGGTTTATTGCATGTTTTAAACTCTGTTTTGAAAGCATGATTTAGCATGGTTAATGCTGTTTTTGTATGCCATATGTTGAAGGAAGCTCAAGGTAAGAGTTCCTTGTTTTTGAACATTGATTAAATGTGGTTTGATGCTTTTGAATGCATGATGAATATGGCTTGGTTTAATGCTTTAAAACAGTGGATAAATTGATGATAATGATGTATATTGGCAAGTGATGTTTTGAAAAGGTTAAGGTCACTAAGGTGGTTAAAAGTCCTTGAGTGAGCCTTGTTTACTTAAGAACATCAAGGTGGTTAAAAGTCCTTGGATGATTCTTGCTACGGACACAAAGGTGGTTAAAAGTCCTTGTGTGGTCCTTTCCATGGTGTTTAAAAGTCCATGGGCCAAGGTGTTTAAAAGTCCTTGGGGCCAAGGTGTTTAAAAGTCCTTGGGGTGATTATTATCATGGTGTTTAAAAGTCCATGGCCAAGGTGTTTAAAAGTCCTTGGGGTCAAGGTGTTTAAAAGTCCTTGAGGTGAACTTGTTAAGGACACAAAGGTGTTTAAAAGTCCTTGTGTGGTCCTTGCCAAGGTGTTTAAAAGTCCTTGGGGCCAAGGTGTTTAAAAGTCCTTGGGGTGATTGTTATCATGGTGTTTAAAAGTCCATGGCCAAGGTGTTTAAAAGTCCTTGGGGTCAAGGTGTTTAAAAGTCCTTGAGGTGAACTTGTTAAGGACACAAAGGTGTTTAAAAGTCCTTGTGTGGTCCTTGCCAAGGTGTTTAAAAGTCCTTGGGGCCAAGGTGTTTAAAAGTCCTTGGGGTGAAAGTTGATGAACTTGTTTTTAAAGAAATGAAATGTATCACTTGTGGCCAATATGACATGTAATGATATGAAGCATGAGATGCTTGTTTAAAGATTGCTTTTGAGCATGTGTAAATGATGATTTGAAGCATGATTTATAAAGTGTTTATAAATGCATTATTGAATGGTTTTATTGAGAATTCCTCACTAAGCTTTTGCTTACGCTCTCTTTGTTTTCTCAAATCAATAATGCAGAACATTAAAGTACTTTGAGGGCAGCAAGGAAGGCAAGCATTCAAGTGGAAGTAAAGCTCAAAGTATGGAAGGTTTTCTTAAGTACATTTAGCTTTTGGTAATTTGGAAATGGGGGACCTATGTGTATGTTTTAGGAGATGTTTTGAACTCCCTAGGTATTTTGAATGTTGTTGAGGTTGCTGGTTTTTGTGGTTGGCCATTATATGCTTGAATTGAAAGTTTATGCTTGAATGGTTGCTTGAGTAGGAAGCATGCCTATAGATTTGGGGCTTTCCATATATGTGGATGTTTTGATGAATTGTTGATGCAAGTATGTCTCTTATATGTTGAATTGCATGTTGGTAAAGTTTGGTGGCATTTGGAGCATGATTGGATGTTTAATTGCATGTTAAAGTATGCATTTTGGGGTAATCTGTGCAGGGTGTTTCGGAACAGCACCTACCGTTTCGGAACAGGTGCCTTAAACAAGCCCAGGCGTCCGAAACGGGAGGGACCGTTCCGAAACGGTTTCGCTACTGCCAGCCCGTGTTGCGGTACGCGTTGCGGAACGGCCCCGCGTTTCGAAACGGGCTCTGCCTGTTTCGGAACGGGTGACCGTTAGGGGCTGACATTGGCAGTTAAATGTTTTGAATTGTTTGCGTTTTGGTCCTGAATCTTGTTTGTGCAATTGTAAGAGTTTGGGAAGTCCTTTTGAGCTGAAATTTCACAGAGAAGCATGAAACCTGATTAATTTCAAATTGGTAACTTTAATTTGGGTTAAGTCCTTATATATATCAGAAATTACAATTTGGTCCCTAAAGTTGTAATTTGTTCAATTGGGTCCCTGTTTGATCTCTGATGTTTATGATCTTTGAGTATGCTGTTGTATGGTCATATCTAAGGATTAATATGCATCTAGACAAGTTTAAAAAGAAAAAAAAGGGTCGTTAATCAAGGTTGACTTTCGGGTTGACTTTGGTTTTCCCCGTGTGACTTTCTTAATTCGGGTCAACGTCTAGGCCGGGTTAAGGGGGTTACAGTCCTCCATTGTTGAGGTTCCAAAGGGACGAAGTTGCTGGCCTTTGAGAGAAGCAACAATCTTGAGGTGGTCCACAACAGTCCATGACGGCTTGGGAGTTTCCTTTTACTCTTAGTTTCTATTTAACTTTTCATATTTTTTGAAATGGGTTGTAATGAACGAATGATTCCGGATGTTGTTTTTCCAGCTATGAACTAACTTAAAGTGGCTTGGATTTATTGTTAGATGGCTATGTTTTTGTTTGAGTGAATGTTGAAGCATTTTCCAGTTTATATATGCTTTGTTCATTGTTTTATTGGCTTAGGTTTGTAAGAGCTTTCGAGAGTTAACATTTACTTTTGTGTGATGCTTAATGGTCGAGAGAGTTAAGCTTAGATCTACATGGACAATAGGGTTGAGCTGAGAGGCTAAACCCTAACTCACCTTAGAGATAAGGATATGGTTTCAATGACTAAGAGGAGTAGAACTTCAAAGATAGTAGCATGCTAAGTTTTACGCTGAGAGGTATTGATGTAGCATTTTTACTATCAGTTTCTTACTAGGGATAGTTTAGAAACACATATTTAAGCTCTATCAAGCATCGTATTAGCTAAGAAGTGTTGTTCATTCGTTGAAGCAATTCATATGATTCCATGGTAAACCATGCATGTCATCCTATTTGAGAGTATTCACACATGTGAGGACGGTCATGACCTTATTTTGTGATTCCAGTTTTAATACAGTTTTTGCAACAACATTTCTCATAATTGTTCCTACCAACTCTTTGAAGCAATATTTAGTCTTTATTTTGAGTGCTTAAAATCTATTTGAATTCCCTTCAATCCTTGTGGAGACGATCTCACATATCACTATTATTACTTGTTCGATGTGTATACCTGCACCGATTGAGTTTAATTTATTGTACACCACAACATGCAACAAGTTTTTGGCGCTGTTGTCGGGGATTGGCAATTGGTGATTTTGAGTTTAGTTTGTGCATCGTTTTATTTCTTCTTTTTGTATAGATTTATTTCATGTTTGTATTTACCTTTATCAGGTGTTGTGTCGTTGCATGACAAGAGGATGACCTAAAGAACCATTAGTACCTATAGTTCCGGAAAACGAACACTTTTTTCATCAAAGAAGACATATATAAGAAGCTATAAGAGCCATATATAAATGTCAAAACCAAGGAGATCAACCAGCTAATGATCTGGAGGATCCTAATACTGCAGCAAATCATGGAGTTATAGCTTATCCATGTAACACCCTATTTTGGGCCTAGAAGTTAGCTGGTTTGTTTAGACGGTTCGAGCGAACCGAGTTAGGCAGTCAGTCTAGTTTCAGGAATTTAATCAGATTAAATGATTTTCGGGCGAAATAAAAATGTGGAAAATATTCTAAAATATTAGAATAATATTTTAAAGGTTTTGATGAACTCAATTTGGCAAAAATAAATTGGGTTACTTAACATTTTAAAAGTTTTTACTAAATTGTAAAATTTATAAAGTTATTTTGATGACTAAATTAAAAAGGAGTCAAAACTTGGAATCTTTAGAGAACTATTACACCAAACTGTTTTATCAGCTTTTCCCTTATATTTAGTTATTTTATAATGAATTTATGAAGGTTTATTAATTATAATAAAAAGGATTTAATAAAAATATTTCTTAAAATGCCAAATTATTTTTTTTTGCTCAATAATGTCGTATATTAAGAAACAATATACAACCAAAAAGCCACAACGGTCGCCTCGTTAAAAACCTCCCTAAATCCTAACGGAGGAAAAGAGTACGAACCGTATGTGGTGAAACAAGAGTCCAAAGAAAATACAAACGGAACCAACACCAAAGGAACTTATCACTAACAAGCACAAAACAGCGAAATACGCGTTACCCCCTCCTTTGCCAAAGCGTCCGCTAAACCATTCGCCTCACAGAAAATATGAGAAAAGCACACCAAAGATAGAGGCGAACAACAACTGTCAATCTCGCGAAATACCTCCCAAAAACGCCATGGTCGTTTGTCCATATGTAATACCCAACTAATAGCAACCATAGAATCCGACTCCACTATCAACGGAAGCATTGCCCATGTTGACTTCCGAAAGTATGACAATGCGAAAACAACCGCTCGCAATTCAGCCTCGTTTGAGTCAATACAACCAAGAGGGCCAGAAAATAACGCCAATATGCTTCCATGCTCATCGCGTAGCACACCCCCATAGCCTGCCGGTCCTGGCTTACCACGTGCAGAACCATCCACCGAGAATTTCAATGTCCCCCGCGATGGTGGTTCCCAAACAATACCAAGCCGCGCTGATCGCGAAAGTGATGGCTCAGAAAAAAGACTCGGACAGTCCCACCACAACGCCTCGCCAATGCACAAATCAGTCCTTAAGGTCCGCATCCAATAAAACGAGCGCAATTTAATCAAAAAGCACACCTCCTCAACCGGTAAAAGTTTCTTGTTGAATACCATCTCATTTCGTGCTAACCAAATCGACCATAGCATCGCTGCTACGCATGACACCCACATACAACGATGCATACCCGAAAACGAGCAATGGAAGTTAGGTACAAAAAACTCGGACAAGGTTTGTGGTAACGGCAGACACACTCCCCACCAACAACGAAACCAGTCCAATAAACGCTGAACAACCGGGCCTAAGTACAACAGATGATCGACGTCTTCCTCCCATTCCCGACACCAGAAGCACAACGTGCATTGCCCCTCAAAAACAACACCCCTACGGCTCAAAAAAGCAAAAGTCGGCAGGCGACGTAACCACACAAACCACAAGAAAGCCTGTACTTTCAGTGGGACTAAAATTTTCCACGTGAAACATGCCCCAAACTCGCTCTCCCCAGCTTCATCTAACATCAAAACCTGAGAAACAGCTTTAACCGTGAACATACCTCTCCTATCCGGAGTCCAAATCAGCTTATCGCAAATTCCTCTGTATATATGCGTGTTGCCTAGCACTGCCCGCATGTCTCGCAACAGCCCCGTCTCAAAAACACGAAGCGGACGACGGAAAAATTCAGCCCAACGTGAGTGATGAAAACCCCCCTGAACAGAATAGTCCACAACCAACGCCAATTTGTTGACAGCACAAGAGAATAGCCTTGGAAAAATATCCTTTAATGGCCTGCTCGCGCACCATGAGTCAAACCAAAAGAGTACTCGATTACCCTCCCCCACTTGCCATACCAACTTCTCGTGTAAATTTCGCTGCACTTCATCCGAACAAGCAGTTTGCACTATTTGTTTCCATACCACCGACATCGCATGCTGACGGGAGGAATTAAATCTCCACCATTGAACATTCTCCCCGTATTTAGCCACTATAATGGCCCTCCATAGCGATGATGCATCCGTGGCATATCGCCACGACCATTTAGATAATAAAGCCGTGTTGCGCACTTGTAAATCCGATATTCCCAAACCTCCCAAGTGCCGCGGTCTACACACCAACTTCCAGCTAACTCTGCTCATTTTTCTATTTAGATTTACACCACCCCAAAGGAAAGCACGGCGGATCTTATCAAGTGCTGCGATAACTCCTTTAGGGATGCGAAACACACCCATATAATAAATCGGCAATGAAGATAGGACAGCGTTAACCAGAGTAACTCGTGCCGCAAATGACAGCGAGTTACGCTTCCAACCTGCTAATTTCTGCCGAACATTTGTAATGACCGGTTCCCAAACCGCCAAGCTTCGCGGATTAGAGCCTAATGGCATCCCCAAGTATGTGAAAGGGAAAGACCTGCGTCGACACCCCAATGCCTTAGCACACAAATCAGTAAATTCCTCATCAACCCCGACCGCATATAAAGATGACTTGCTGAAATTTATTTGCAAACCTGAGCAAACTTGGAAGCAATTGAGGATCTGTCTGATAGAGTCGGCACAACCAGGGGAAGCCTCAAAAAACAAAACGGTGTCATCTTCAAATTGTAAGTGCGATATAGCTACCCCCGGTGCAACACAAACGCCCTTTATCAATCCCGCCGACTCGGCCTGAACCAATAAGCTATGAAGAGCCTCCAATACAATAACAAATAACAGTGGCGACAGTGGACAGCCCTGTCGCAAACCGTGCCCCAATGTAAATTCAGACGTAGCACACCCATTTAGCAAAACAGACATACGAACCGTTGAAACACATTCTAGCATCCAATGACGCCAAACCTCACTGAATCCCATACAGACCAGCATATGATCGAGAAAATCCCATCGCACGCAATCATAGGCTTTAGCAAAGTCAAGCTTAAGCACTAAGCCACCCCTCGAGCTCTTCCGTAAAGAATGAATTATCTCATTTGCAAGAAGGATACCGTCTGTTATCTGTCGGCCACGAATAAAAGCCGACTGATGCTCACTAATCAACGATCCTAGCACCCTTTGCAACCTTGTAGCTAACACCTTCGCAAGAATTTTGTATACTGAATTAACAAGACTTATCGGACGGTAGTCGCTGAGTACTTTAGGTGAGTCAATCTTAGGATTCAACACAAGAAAGGTACAATTTACGCCCGGTGATAGTCTGCCTGTTGCGTGAAACTCACCAAGAAATCTTAGCACATCCTCGCTCACTGTGTTCCAACATACCTTAAAGAAAGCCATGCTAAACCCATCCGGTCCTGGCGCTTTCGATCCATCGCAACCCCGAATAATCTCCCACACTTCCTCACGACAAAACGGTGCCACTAACATCTTATTGACTTGCCTATCCACCCGTCCAAACTCGCCCACAATGGTCCAAGTGCACCGACGTTTTGCAGGCTTAAAATGCATAGCAAATTCTGCCACTATATGTTTCCGAAGGCGCTTAACATTCGTTTCCCATCGACCATGTATCATTAGACCAGAAATCTGATTTCGCACAGCTCTAAGCTTTGCCGTACGGTGAAAAAATGCAGTGTTGCGATCCCCTAACCGCAACCAGCTTGCCCTTGACTTCTGTCGCCAAAGCGATTCTTTGCGCCTTATAGCCTGCCATAAACATTGTAACCACTCTCTTTTCTTCTCAATCAAAACAGCTTCTGATTCGTTCAGTTCATCGTTCGAAGCCGCCGCATCAGCATCGTCCAATTTCCCTTGCATCGACTGTATGTCCTTTTCCATATCACCAAAAATTGTCTGGTTCCAAACGCGCAAGAAATTCTTCATGCTTCGGAGTTTTACCATAATGTTATCACTACCAACCCCCTGATCCGACAGCTGGCTCCATGCATTAGAGAGTTCAAGCACGCTTTTATTATTTTCCAACCAACAATTTATAAAACGAAAAGGGCGAGGTCCCCAATCCTGTTCATCGCACAACAGCAAGAGAGGTGTATGGTCCGAAACCCCCCTTGGCAAAACATGTTGACCAATATTGTTAAAAGCATCCACCCAAGCAGGAGAGAGCAGGAATATATCAATTCGACTACGCCTAAAGCCCCTCCCAAACCATGTTAACTGTTTTCCTATCAGCGGCAAATCAACAAGCCCAGTATGTTCAATAAAATCAGAAAATTCTTGCATACCTGTCGATATCGAGTTACATCCTGCACGTTCCGATTGCCAACGTATTGAGTTGAAATCCCCTGCGATACACCAAGGTTCATCAACGCCCAGAATAATCTCCCCTAGTCTTTGCCACAACTGATTTCGTGCATCCGCATCACAAGGAGCATATACATTCAGCATGCAACAACTTAAATCATCTGCATGCCATTTACCTCTAACGAAAATAAAATTTCTATCCACCTCTACAGAAGAGAGACTGAAACGTGATGTTTCCCAAACCGTTATCAAGCCCCCTGATGCACCTATCGACGGCGAAAAGACAAAATCAAAACCATCCGATAACCACATACACGTGAGCATTCTTGCTGAAACCTCCTCTAATTTCGACTCCTGAAATAGTGCCATATCCACCCTTTGCTTTTTTATTACATCACCTACTGTCTTACGCTTCAAATTCGAACCCAACCCCCTAACGTTCCAAGACACGATCCGCATAATGGCAGAAACTATCGCCTTTCCCCAGTAAAAACCTGTTGGAGATCTTTTATAATGTCCGCTTCACATCCCACCGTTCGCACGCCCACAATGCTACCCAATGCCACTGTCGCCTCTATCTCTTTAGCAATCAAACGTTGCCGATTTTGTACATCAGAATCTGTCAAAGACGCGTTTGCTACTTGCGTCGAAACAATCTGTGGGTTGAAGAACTTGCGCGGCCTGCCCCTCCCAGGTTTCACTGACGATACCACACCGATAAGAGTGTTGATAGATTTTGTTTTTTTACCGTTAATCCGAATGATAGTACCAATGTCTGAAAGTCCTGTGTTGTTGCCCGATGAAATTCTTGTTTTCTCAATATTAGATTCCACATTTTCCACCACCTCTGTTGCCTTTGGGATAGATTTAATTAAATCCTGGATTGTTGTGTTTAAATCAACGAAATTTGAATTGGACTGAAATTCCTCAACTAATGGTGTGTAGCCAGGACTCTTCTTCCCCTCACTCGTGAAACTCCCAGCGGCTTGCCCCACCACCAGGCCGGTTTCCTCGCCGATGGCCTGTGCCTCCACCAAAACAGTCGTATCCCCAACAACCTGTAAATGTGCCGACGACGACTGATCCTTCGACGAAGTCACCTCCACTTGGCTGGTCACCACCCTATGGTCCCATAACGAGTTCGTATGCCACTGTCGTGACTCGGCTAGTTGAATCTGATTTCCAATAGAATCCTCCTTCGGCACATCCGCAATTTGATAATTAACACCCAGCTATCCCTCATCCGATCCGTCTGACCCCTGCATCGAAGAGTCATCATCTTCATCCTCGGAATTTAACAAGTTACACTCACACTCCAACCAGGGTCCGAATGTACATTCCCGGACTTGGATAGGGAAAGATTCGCCCTCCACCTCCAAACACATCGTTGCCTCAATATTTGTCATTGTCCGTGTCTCAATTAGAATCCAGCCACGCTCGAAGGATTTTGGCGAGGTGGTAGAATCTGCCACGCGAACCAGATTGCCCCAAACATTCGCAATATTCTCGAACGATTTGTGAGACCAAGTATGGATCGGCATCCCTTGTATCGAAAGCCAAACTCTCAGTGAATTCAATATCGTTGTAGGGGTCCATAATTCAATCCGCATAAAGTAGTCTGTGATCGACTTCAACTGCACCACCCTATCGCGCGTATTCGAATCCTTAAACATGAGTAAGATTGCGTCCCCTGCTATGCGCAGAATTGAGAGTCCTTCTACCTCAGGTAACTGTAATTTCGCCGCCAATTCTTTGATACTCCATGGTTCTTTACACCATCCGATTGCGCAATTCTTTAATATCTCCATTTTTGCGCTATCCACAGATCCCTTCACTGTGTAATTGACAGCCTTACTATCATTTACCTCCGCTTCTGATCGCAATGTCCCCGGTGGCTGCGAACCCATTTTCCTTGCCATATCGGGCTGATCCGTATCGGTTTTAGATTGCTTTCGTTTCCAATAAGAATATCGCTCGCCATATCTCGCTCTACAAACCGTGATCCTCGATCCATAAATCCACTTATCGTGCAATCTTTCGATCACCCGTTCAGCGTCATCGCGGCTGTTCATCCTCACAAACCCAAATCTGCGGCCGTTTCTATCAACTTTCCGGGGAACGAACACATCCACCACTATCACATGGCGATCGAAAACCTGCCAAACCCCCTTCCAATGGATCGACGTTGAGAGATTACCGACGAAGACTGTCCACACCTCCCTTTCTCTCATCGCAAAAAATTTTTTTATGTTACCCAAAAAAAATGCCAAATTATTTCTTATGTAACTTCTCTTTTCTCTCATCTTTTATCTAAACTCTCTTAGTTACCAAACTAAATTTCTTTTATAAAAATTATTAGGAATCAATTGATTTTATTTCATTCTTGATTTTAGAAAGTGATCTTTATTTTTCTACAACAAATCTCACAGAATTTCTTGAAGCTTTCAAGCCAATCAAGGGAAAAGCAACTTGTTAGAGGTGATCTTCTGAATTCTCCTCTAATCAAAGGCTCTTTATTAAAATTCTCAAGTTCTTGACTCTTTTGTTTTGGTTCCTAACTTGATTTGATTAATAAATGTGATATCTTGATTAACTTGAGCTTTAATGGCGGTTTAATTGATGAAATTAATTGAGAATTGAATTAGACTGATTTTGCTGGATTTTAGATTGATTTTAATCATAATATTGATGTTTAATAATGTTGATAATTGGGTTTTATCATTGGAATCCTAAAACTAGGTGAATTTCTATATTTTTAGGTTGGAAAAGGTGGAGTTTTGGGCTGTTTTGTGGTTAATTGAATGTTGGTGCTATAAGGTTGTTTGGAGGATGATTTTAGATGTAAAATGATGATGATTAGATGTTTAATTCACTGGGTAAAGGCTGGTAGATGCTTAGATGAGTTTTGGCAATATTTTCAGTTGTTGAAAAGGGACGATTGTCGGTTTATTGGCATAATAAGTGAAGGATTTGTGTTGCTGAGATTTTAGATGCCTAAAAGTGCATTAATCCTCTGTTTTAATGTGGTTAAAACATGGGAATTGGATTTGGCATCATTAGTGGAAGATTCTATAACATTCGATGCTTGAGATAGCTTTGGAAAAGTAAGCGAAGCATTGTTGGTGAGTGGAAATGGTTTTAAAAGCTTTTCAAATGTTTAAGAACACTATTTGGGGGTTTAGATTGAGCTTGAAACGCTAAACTAAGTTCAAAAGTAAGTATGAGAGATTTCGCTCTCGATTTTCGGTTTCCATTGTTTTATTAAATTCATGCTTATGTTTTGAAGATAGATTTGTTTTACCCATGGTTATATGCATGTTCTGGAAGTGAGAAATGTTGCATATGTTTATGTTTTTATAATGGCTTAATGGCCCGTTTGGCCCCTAAAGTATACACAAAATATCGAACTGTCCCCTAAAGTATTTTTTGGGACTTATGGCCCCTGAACTAAAAATCATTACTCTATTTGGCCCATCCGTCTAATATCGTTAAAAAATATCACGGGCCAATCATAATGTGCCATGTGTCATTTTATTAAAAAAAATCTAACTTAACTAAAGTGGTAAATTGCATGTTAATTATGCCATAATTTATTTTTTCATTTTAGTCCCCACAACTATGTTTTCATCTTAGATTTTGCATAGGAACCAAAGCTAAACTCTACCCATATATTTGCTCTCACATCTCCAACAATGTCAACTTTCATGTTCCTCAGGGATAGTAAGAGTACGATCATAGTGGTAGGAAAAAAGAAAAACGGTGTAGAACTAATGTTTTGATATAAAAATTGAAAAATATTTTGGACAAAGTTAAAAAGAATTCAAAACCTTTTCTAAAGTCCAAACAACTTGAAACTATGTTTAGGGGATATTTCAAAAGGGTTTTAAGTGTTTTCAAAGCCAAATTCAACAAAACCATGCAGGTGTTTCGATACGAGTCCTTACAGTGTCAAAACGTTTCGAAACAGGTTTCGAAATAGACTTTATTCTAGGTGAGATTTTACATAGCGCTTCGATACGGCCCCTGCCGTTTCTATACGCCTATGTGGCATTGACCTCAACGGTCATAAACCCCCAACGACTATTTCACAACTACCTTTTAAATGCAGAACGTTTCGATACGGGCGTTTCGATACGACCAACAGCATTTCGATATGAGTACTGCGTCAGACTGCAAAGACTCTTTCTATTTCAAGAGTGTTTCGAATCGAGTTCAAGCGTTTCGAAACGGGGAGCTGTAGAACTGCATTTATGGTGGGAAATTAATTCTCCAACGTCTCTAATTCATCCCCAACGGCTAGTAACGACTACAAACTCAAAGAGGAGTATAAAAGGGACCTCCAAGAATCTAGTAATGGTTAATGCTTCAATTGTAATACAACATGTGATCAAAATGTATCTTAGTGCTTAATTGTCAATTCCTTGTATAGACAAACACTAGTGAGTCAAAATTGTTAGATTTGGTCAAGTGTTTTAGGATTGGGTAAGCTTAATTGTGAAAACAAATACCTATTAGAGGAATTTGAGTTTTCTTATCTTTATCTCTTTGTAAAGAGGGTTTGATCAATGCTTTGGGTAGAAAGCTTGATCGGTTTGTAAGGGTTTCCTCCTAAGCCTAGAAAAGGGACAAATCAATAGTGAATTAATTTGAAATCCTTAGTGGGAAGGTAAGGTAGTGGATGTAGACCTTGGTTAGAAGGTTGAACCACTATAAATCATCTTGTCTTTATCAATTTTAGCTTCCACACCTCTATCACCCAAAATTCCACTTCTCCACCACTTGGTGAGTTGAAGAAATCGAGCACCGAAAAACCCAACAAACGAGCTTAAGCAAAGGACGAATTTTTACTTGATTCTCTAATTTGATTCTTGTAAATTTAATTTTGAGGTAAGAAATCATTTGTTTGATGTATTTTCTAGTTATTTGAGTTTATAAAATAAGAGTCCTAATCTTATTTCAAAGGTCAACTTTATCTTCTTCCTCAAGCTTGTTCATGGAGCTTGAATGGTGATTTTAAATATTGGACCTTATTTGTTGTTTTTAAAACTTTCTTTAGATTAGTTTTTGATATAAGAGATATTCTACGTGAAAGAATTGAAAAGGAAGCATTATAACAAAATTTTTGATAAACTATCATTTAAAGTTTCAATAATAATTCGGTAATAATTCACTGAACAAGGAAATTTTTTCAAAAGTTATTAATTTTATCTCAGTCATATCCTTAATCAAGCAGTCAAATATGTGTGTATCTACAATTATATCAAACAACAGACAATGACGCTAATTTTTTATTTGTCATGGTAGTAAATATTATGGTGTTGAAACTCTGAAAATTGCTTAGGTCAAATAAAAAATTGCTTAGGTCAACTTCTTTAGCTGTTTGCTCACTAAAAGGCAAAGGGTGTTGAAATTCACTTCAGATGTTGCTATCAAGTCCATGAATTTTGAAGCTGCCACTTCTCACCAGCGTTTGTTTTCTCTTTTATGATCATGTTCCTCTCTTTAAGTTGTTTCTCTATTGTTGATTAAAAAATGGGATGTTGCTAATTTCCAGATTCGATATTTAAAGAATCGTTGTCGGGTCAAGTTCGAGCGTCGGCAGTTTTCAGGTGTATTAGGTGACTGCCATTAGTGACGGTGAAGCATAGGTTGCTTACCAAGCTACCATGAATATAAACGGCCATGTGTTTAGGGGTTCCTGTATGATCATGGAATTTTTTAGTGATTAAAATGAGCAAATAATAAATTTTTGGCATACTTAACGTGCAATTTACCCCTTTTATTTAAGTCAGATTATTTTTTTTGTTAATAAAATGATATGTGGCATGTTCGGATTGGCTCTTGATATTTTTTGTTAACATTGTTAGACGGAGGGGCCAAATGGGGTAACGATTTTTAGTTTAGGGGCCATAACGTACCAAAAAATACTTTAAGGGACAGTTCGATATTTCGTGTATACGTCAGGGGCCAAACGGGCCATTAAGCCTTTTATAATACATGTGTTTAGAAAGTGGTATGCAACATGTTTGAGAAAATGCCTAAATATATGGTTTAATGTATTTGAGATACTTTGATAGAAATTGGATTGAACGATGCATATGAAAAACAATGAGGTAACATGGTTTTTTAAGGTGTATATTGGCAAAGTGTTGAGACTTAATATTGTTGGATATAATTGGTCGACCAATAGGATAAGAAGTGCACCATAATATACAAAATTCATACGTGAGACAAGTTCTTCGGTTACACAATAGGGGTAGATTCTATTGTCTTGTGAGTGATAAGGGTAGATTCTATCAGCAACGGGCAATGGGGGTAGTGCCATCCCGGCCGATGTGAGTTTATGGTGAGGGTAGATTTCACCATGAGACTTGATGGGGGAATTGCCTTCAAGGTATCTGTATATCCGAACATGAATGGATAGAGGTAGTGCTATCCAAGGATAGGGTAGATTCCATCTGGGTCACTTGTAATGCAAATATATGAGATCATATATATCATGGTTTATAATGGTTTTGTTGTAACACCCCGGTTTTTAGACTTAGGAGTTTTGAGGTTGGGTTCGGGGTCCATTGGACTGGGACTAGAGATCCGAGTTAGTTCGAGATTAGTTCAGGGAAAACAAAGTTTGAAAGGTGATAAAAATATGAAAAAAATTTCTAAAATCCTTTTTAAATATATATAAGGGAGTGGTGAAGTGAAGTTTGGAAATTATAATTGGAATGTGGACATTTTATATAGTGACTAAATTGTAAAAATTGAAAACTATTTTTAATGGCTAATTTGCAATGAGCCAAAACATAGAATCTTTAGGGAGCTAATGTAATTATAATCAGCTATTCCCTTAATTTGACATATTTTAATTGTGTTTTAATTAAAGGGATTAAAAAGGTTTTAATTAAAAAAAGGAAATAATCTTTACGAACATATTTTTACTTAACTTCTATTTCTCTCTATTTTCTCATCAGCCAACTACTTATTTTCTTTCAAAACTTCGAGAGATCTTTCCCTTTTCATTTTACTTTGATTTCCAAATGATTTCCATGGAGTTTTCTCAACTAGTTTCAATGGATTCTTGAAGATTTTCAATCAAATCTTGTCAATTGAAGGAATAATAAGGGATTAGATGTAATTTTTGTGTTTCTCCTCTAATCAAGATTCTTTAATAAAATTCTCAAGTATTTGGATCTTTAATTATGTTTCTTAACAAGGTTTCATGATTGATTTGAAGAAATGGTTAATTAAAGCTTTAAATGATGATTTGTGTAATTTTAGTAATGAATAAGTTTTGGCTGGTTGGTGATTGATTTTAATCATGTTTTGGAAGTTTATTAATGTTGATATTGAGGTTTAAGCATGGTAATCTCAAAACTATTTGGATCTCTAGTTGTTTAGGTTGTTAGAATTGAGTTTTTGTAGTGTTAATGTGATTTTGGGAATGCTGGAGGTATAAGGTTGATAATTGGATGATTTTGGATGTTAATCATTGACTATAAATGGTTGGAAGTGTTAGGTGTTAGCTGAGATAAGTTTGTAGAGTAATCGGTGATGATTTCGATTGTTTGAATTGGTTGTTTTGGGTGTAACGCATTGGTTCTGGGCCTAGATGTTTTAGACATCGAATCGGATCGGTTGGAAACGATTCGAATCGTATTAGGTCGTTTAGGGAAATCAAGGATCGAGAAAGGATAAAAATATGATAAAATTTTGCTAAAATCTTCTAAAATCATGTTTAAGAGGTTGGTCAAATCAATTTTACAAAATAGGTTTCGGAAGTGGTACATTTTGGGTAGTGACCAAAATGTATAGTTTCAAAACTATGGAAAAATGCAATTTCAAAAGAGGAGTCAAAACTCTTAGAATCTTTAGGGAGCTATGGTGCAATTACACAATCCTGAAATTGACATGTGTTTTAAAATGATTTTTGGATGATTAAAATAAAAAGGATTTTATTTATTTAAATTGGTAAAATAGGAAATTGAGATTTCATTTCACGTAACTAACTTTCATTTTCAGCAAAACCATTTTCTCAACTCTTTCTCTAGAATTCTTTTCTCCCAAACACTCTCTCTTTGATTTCTAAATCATTTTCAAGAATTTTCTTCAAGTTCTTCAAGATTTGTGAAGAAAAAACTTGTCAAACTTTAAGGACGACAATGATTGGAGGTAAATTCTGTTCTCAACCTTCAATCTAGGTTCTTTATTGAAATTCCCAAGATCTTTGGCTCCTAATTGTTTTTTTCGGCTGAGTTTTTATTATAGTTTTGATTTAATATCAAAATTTTGCAAAATAGTGGTTTAAATCTTAGATTTCGGAGTGTTATTGATGAGCTATATTTTGGATTGATTTTAATTGATTTTTGAGTATATTATTATGTTGAAAAAGGGCTTTGATAATATAGATTCCGAAATCATTGAGTTCCTTGAGTTTCTTGATGATTTTAGTTGGGTTTTTGTGGTGATTTGATGTTGTTAAGCTTGCTGGAGGTATAAGGAAGGGTTTATGATGTTTTTAGATGTGTTTTGATGTTTAATAATGGTTGGAAGTGTTGTATGTTGGCTGGGCTTGGTTTAGGAAGCAATCGATTTAGTTTTCGGTTGTTTCAGATGGGTAAATTGGTGTAGTTTTGGTGAGCAACGAGCTTGTGTTTTGTTGCTGGAGTTGAAATGCATTTTAATGCATTTGGATCTCTGTTTGATTCTCGAAATATAGGGGAACTTTATTCGGAAGCAAGAGAAGCATTATTGGAGGCTTCGGAAGGGATATCTTCGCGTCGGCGTGCAAGGTTTCACGTATCAGTGAGTGGAAATGGATTTTTTAGCTTTGTAACTCTTTGAGCGTGGTGTTGGGATCTTAGTGTAAGTTTGAAACACTTAGCTAAGCTCAAGAGTAAGTAAATTGAAAGTCTCTCTCTTGGAATGTGCTATGTTTTGGATTGAAATGCACTTGAATTAAATGGGTTTAATTACTATTTTAAAGCATGTTGTTGAGCATTGAGAATGCTAGTTTTTAATGCCATTTTATTAAGGATGCACTTGGTTGGTGGTCCTTGGATTTATGAGATATTTTCATTTGAGTTTAAGCATGTATATGCTTGTGAAAATGATATTGTGATTTATGCTTGTAAAACAGTGGAATGATGATGTTAAATGATTTTATTTGCAAGTGATGGAAATGGGTTTTGGATACTTTAATCGGATATAGTTAGCCGACTATAGGATTGAGTGCACTGTGAATGAAGTCGCCTTGGATGTCGAAGGGTTGTGATTGTACCGTACACTCCATTCAAGTACCCTAACGATTAAGATTAAGATCACAACGGTGGATGGTCTAATCCCGTGTGTGGATCTTGTGGTATGTGTCCCGTGTTCTCGTTAGTGGAATTATACAAATACCGATGAGTGGTGTTGAGGGGTTGTGATTGTACCATTAAACTCCACCACGGGTGTCACTACGGATGATGGTCTAATCCCGTGTGTTAGCGTTGATGGTCTGGTAGTGTGTATGAAACGTGTGGGACAACGCTTGTAATCTGCGTATCCGATTGTGTCATTGTGATGGATTTTAGATGGGTTGTTAATGAACACTTGCGAGACAATATAAAGATGTTGTGAAATGGATTAAGCATTTGATGCTCGGGAATTATGCTAGAATGCATGTGATGGTTGGTTTAAGCATGAGCAAAGGATTTTGCTGTTATTTTAATGGTGCTATGAGCATGTGGTTTTAAAAGTCCATTGATTCTTCAAAGGGCATGTTTAAAAGAAAGGCATATGTTGAAAAATGATGATGTTTTGGTTTTACAAAATGCATTGATGAATGTGTGGTTTTTAGCGGTCCTCACTAAGCTTTAGGCTTACGCTCATTTGTTTCATCAATGCGGAGATTTAAGCATTTGAGGCAGCAAGAGAGCAAGAGGATTCCATGTATTTTGGCTAAGCAATGTATGTGGTTTTATTTTAGTGTAATAAGAGGCAATGAGTGGGATTTCTACTCTTGGTTTTGTTGGTGATGTTAAACACCTTGGGCATGTTTGGTTTATGTTTTTGGACTTATAAGTGGTCTCTATTTGGTTATGGTCTTTCTTATAATGTTTTGGCTATGCTATGGCTTCTATTCTAAAGCATGCTTGAGTAGCTAGTATTTTCACCTTGAATTTCCATGCTTGATGCTTGTGTTATGTTGTTAGTTAATGCTCATATGTTTGGTTAGTTGATTAAAGCATGTATGGATGTTCTAAGCATGTCTAGTTGATGTTAAATGTGATTTTAAGGTTGTTGATTGTGAATATCTGGTATGCGTATTGATACTCAGGAAGAGTATTGATACACTAAGGTTAAATTTAGGCTTTTTGGCTTAGGTGTACCGATACGAATTGCCCCGCGTATCGATACGCCTAGGCAAATGTTTGAAGTTTATACAGATACGGGCTTGAGCGCATTAATACCCTCTTGCCAACTTTGGATAATTCCATTTTGCGTATCGATACAGGTTAAGGCGTATCGATACAGGTTTGTTAATTTCAGTTAAAAGAATCTTTTAAGTTTGGAATTGTTGCATTTTGGTCCCTAAATGATGTATGTTTATTTGGATGAGTTTGGATGATCCGTTTCTGGTGAAATTTGACATGCTGGCGTGTTATATGACTAATTAAGGATTGGTAAATTTAAAATCTGAAAAGTCCCTGTAATTTATGGAAATTACTGTTTAGTCCCTAAAGTTGTATTTTAAGCAATTGAGCCTTTAATTGAATTCTGGTCGTTGTGCCGTTTTTGCCAAATCGCTTTGCTGAACATATGGGATAGTAATGTACATCTATAGAAGATAAAATGGAAAATAGGGTCGTTAATCGAGGTTGACTTTAACGAGTTGACTTCAGTTTTCCTAGTGTAATCTTCTTTATTCGGGTCGGGCGTCTAGGTCGGGCTAAGGGGGTTACATTTGTTGGTATCAGAGCTAGGTTACGAAAGAATTGGTATGATGGTAAGTTAAATTGGTATGTTTTGATGTTTGATTCAATGTTGATTGGCATGTTGCTTGAAAAGTATGTTTTTGGTCAAATGTTGGAGTTTTTACCATGCTCGATTGTCATGAATCAGATGTGAGTTAGATATGATTGTTTGTTGATGCTGAGATAAGGATGTGTGCCGATTTCAAATGATGTAAAGCTTGATGAGTATGATATGCTAAGGTGTTCTATGTTATGTTTGAGGGAAATCGGGGTGCCTGTTGCCTTATTACACTAGTTAAATGTTTTTGTAAACTTGGATCCTTGTTTGAGGCTGGCCTAAATCATGATTTGATTTGTTTTTGTTGTTATGCCTTGTTAGAAATAGCACTATGGATATGAGGAGAGAGCTTAGGTCAAATACGATTGTTCCTGCGGCTAAGCAGGGTAATCAGGGTAATCAAGGGGTTGAGAACCCAACTGATGAGACTTTACCTCTGCCATCACTTGGGGGTGTAGAGCCGGAGCAACAAGGATAGGCAAGTCCAATTTTGGGTGATGTAGCGCCGCTGGTTGAGGCGATCACCAGAGCGTTTCAGGCTGCGGTAGCTGGAGCGCATGTTCAGGCACCTGCAGCTAGGCAGGCGAGTTTGCCTTTGGAAAGGCTGAGAAGTTTGGGAGCTGTTGAGTTCCATGTAATGTCTCTTGAGGCGTCGGAAGCCTGGTTGGCTAGTACGATCTGTATTATGGATCAGATGGGATGTAACTATGTGTGCAAGCTAGGATGCGAAGTTTCTTTGCTCCAGGTTGACGCTTATAGTTGGTGGACGACTATCACCGCTGGTATAGAACCCAGTGAGGTAGATTGAGAGTTTTTCAGAAGTGCCTTTAGGAGGAAGTATCTGGGTGTGAGATACTTGGATGAGAAGAAGCGCAAATTTCTAACGCCCTGGTTTTGGGCCTAGATGTTTTAGACATCAGATCGGACCGGTCGGAAACGGTTCGAATCACGTAAGGTGATTTAAAGAAATCAAGGATCAGGATAGGATAAAAATGTGGTAAAAATTGCTAAAATCATCTAAAATATTTTTAAGAGGCTGGTCAAATCAATTTTACAAAAAGAGTTTCGGAGGTGGTACATTTTGAGTAGTGACCAAATTGTAAAGTTTCAAAACTGTGGAAAATGTGATATTTAAAGGAGAAGCATAAATCTTAGAATCTTTACGGAGCTTTATGGAAATTTAGCCTTTCCTTAATATGACATGTGTTTAAAATGGTTTTAATTAAATAGTTTTAATTGGCTTTTATTTTATTTAATTAATTAGGTGGTTAATTAGTGAGATTTCATCACGTAACTACAATTCTCTTCTCATTTTTAGTCAAACACAATTATCACTCATTTTCTCCAGAATTCTTTTCTCCCAAGCACTCTCTCAATAATTTTCTAAACAAGCTTTAAGAGTTCTTTCAAGATCTTCAAGATTTTAACTAAGGAAAACTTGTTATTCATTGAGGAAAGCAAGGATTGGAGGTAAATCTCATTCTCAACCTCTAATCAAGGTTAATCAATAAAATTCCCAAGATCTTTGGCTTCTAATTAATGTTTTTGGTTTAGTTTTCATTATAGTTTTGATTTGTGATTGAAATCTTGCAAAAATAAGATGAAATTCTTAATTTTCGGACTTGTTTTGTTAAGCTCTGTTTTAGATTGATTTTAATTGAGTTTTGTGTTGGTTAATATGTTGAAAAGAGGTTGTGTTGATATAGATCCCAAAATCCTTGAGATCCTTGAGTTTCTTGATAGTTCTAGTTGTGTTTTTTAGGTGAAATGATGAAGTAGTGCATGTTGGATATATAAGGATGGGTTTGGATTGATTTTAGATGTGTTTTGATGTTTATAATTGATTGGAAGTGATGTATGGTAGCTGGGCTTGGTTTAGGAAGCAATCAATTGAGTTTTCGGTTGTTTCGGATGGGTAAATTGGTGTAGTTTGGGTGAGCAACGAGTTTGTGTTTGGTTGCTGGTGTTGAAATGCATTTTAATGCATATGGATCTATGTTTTGATGATGTGAAAATAAAGGATCTTGATCCGGGAGCAAACGAGGTGTTGTTGGAGGCTCTAAAACAGTAATTTTCGTGTCGGCGAGCAAAGCTTCGCGTATCGGTGAGTGAAATTGGATTTTCCAGCTTTGTAACGCTTTGAGAGTTGTCTTGGGAGCTTAGTGTAAGTTTGAAACACTTAGCTAAGCTCAAGAGTAAGTGATTCGAACGTCTCTCTCTGAAATGTGGTATGTTTTGATGGAAATGCATTTGAGTTAAATGTGATTTTGATTACTGTTTTTAAGCATGGTTGATGCTGGACTTTAATGCCATTATGTTAAGGATGCACTAGGTATGTGATCCTTGGTTTATGTGATAAATGGATATGATGTTAAGCATGTTTATGCTTGTGGAAATGGCATTGTGTTTGTGCTTGTAAAATACTGGAATATTGATGTTAAATGATTATATTGGCAAGTGATGAAAGTGATTTTTGGTTACTTTTAATCGAATATAGTTAGCCGGCTATAGGATTGGGTGCACAGTGAATATAGTCGCCTTGGATGTCGATGGGTTGTGATTGTGCCGTAATCTCCATCCAAGTACCCTAACGTTTGAGGCTAAGATCAAAACGGTGAATGGTTGAATCTCGTGTGTGAGTCTTGTGGTACGTGTCTCGTACTCTGTTTGTGGAATTATACAACTACCGATGAGTGATGTTGAGTGGTTGTGATTGTGCCATTAATCTCCATCACGGGTGTTGAGGGGTTGTGATTGTGCCAATGATTTCCACCTTGTGTAGTCTGGTAGTTTGTATGAAGCGTTTGGGACAATGCTTGTAATCCACATATCCGATTGTGTCTTATGTTTGGTTTGGTTTGAGGATTATCACTTGGGAGCCAATATAATTTTAATGATAAATGATTAAGCATGAGATGCTTGTGAATGAGGCAAGAATGCATGTGATGCTTGGTTTAAGCATGCGCAAAGGAATTTGATGTTGTTATAATGATGGAATATACATGTGGTTTAAAAAGTGCATTGAATGCTTAAATGAGCAAATTTAAAATGTAGGCATGAGTTTGCAAATGATGTTACAATAATTAAATGAAATGCATTGATGAATGTTGTTTTAGCGATCCTCACTAAGCTATATGCTTACGCTCATTTGTTTCATAAATGCAAAGAATTTATCTTTCAAGGCAGTCTAAAAGCAAGAAGATTCCAAGAGTTTTGGTTAAGAAATGTATGTGGTTCACCCTTAGTGTAATAAGAGGCAATGGGTGGGAATTCTTACGTTCTAGATTCGTTGGTGATGTTTGTTGTTTTAAGCATGTTTGGTTTCTGATTTTGGACTTGTAATCGGCCTCTATTTGCTTTCATGTTTTACTTATGGTGTTTTGCCTATGCTTTAGCTTGTTCTCCTAAGCATGCTTGAATAGCTAAAGTACCATCATGGTTTGATGAGTGTGATTTACTATTTGTTGATGCTTGCATGTCTAATAGGTAGATTATATCTTGTATGCATGATTTAAGCTTGATTGGATATGTTTTAGCATGTTTAAATGCTTTTGGAATGAGCCTTTCTGGTATGCGTATCGATACACGGGGAAGTGTATCGATACACTAAAGTAAAATTCAGACATTTCAGTATAGGGGTATCTGTACGAATTGCCCGCGTATCGATACGCCCAAGCCAAGTTTGAAGACCGTACCGATACACGGGGAATCATTTCGATACTCCCTTCCCATTTTTGGCTACTGTCTTCCCGCATATCGATACATGCCCACCTGTATCGACACGAGTAGTTAAATTCAGTTAAAAGTATCTTATAAAGTCTGAAAATGTTACGTTTTGGTCCTTGAATGTTAATTGGTCAATTGGATGAGTTTGGATGATCGGTTTGAGCTGAAATTTGACGTGATAGCATGTTACATGATTAATTGAGGTTTGGTAACTTTAAAACCTGAAAAGTCTCTGTATTTTCTTCAATTTGCAAAATGGTCCCTAAAAGTCATAAGTATGCAATTGAACCCCTAATTGAACTTCGATCGATGTGCCGTTTCTTTCTAATGGTCTTGCTGAACACATAGGTTAATAATGTGCGTCTAGAGAAGAGAAAAAGAAAAAAGGGTCGTTAATCAAGGTTGACTTTAACGAGTTGACTTTGGTTTTCCCTATGTAATCTTCTTAGTTCGGGTTAGGCGTCTAGGCCGGGCTAAGGGGGTTACAAAATTCATGTCGCTTGTTTAGGGAAATCTCTTCGTTGGCTGAGTACGAGGTCCATTTCGTACGTTTGAGCCAGTATGCCCTGAGCTGATGCCAAGTGAGAGGCATCGCTGTGATCGCTTCTGATATGGTCTGGTACAGGAAGTAAAGACCTATATGTTGGTTACGGACTACACGGATTTTTGATGTGCTTTTATGTCGAGCTAAGGACATCGAGCAGAATTTGGGTCTGTCATCTCGTGGAGGTGGTTCTAGCTCTGGTAAGAGAGCAGCTGAGTTTAGTTCTAGTGGTGGACGGAACAAGAGGGGTCGAGATAAGAGGTATCAGCGTACTGCTAGGCGAGGTAATTTTGGAAATGGTGCACCGGCTCAGGGAAACCGGACGAGGGCTGAGTAGAACACATGCTGGACATGTGGATCAAGGGACCATTTGAGGTGAGATTTGCCACATTCAGCTAGGGAGGCACATGCTCCTGTTGTGGTAACAGGGAATTCTTGCTGGAACTGTGGTTCAGCATATCATATGAGGCGTGAGTGTCCTCTGTTAGCCGGTGGAGGCCAGGGACGTGCACTTGCTGTGGCTGTACCTGAGAGAGGCCGTGGGCGCAGACGAGGTAACTTCCAGAGTAGGGAAGTTGTTCAACGTGGTATCGCTCATGTGGTAGCAGTTCGGCCTGAGGGAGGCGGTCCTGCGAGAGTCTAGGCTTAGCGCGAGGAGCGCAACGACACTGATGTTATTGCAGATACCTTTGTTCTACAGTCTTTATCTATGTTGGCTTTGATTGATTCTAGATCCACGCATTCTTATATCTTGAGTGAGCATGCACTTTTGCTTGATATACTTTTTGAGTGGCTTGAAGTAGGAATACAAGTGACTAGTTCTTTTGGTGAGACTGTAGTCACTAGGAATGCAAGTTACCCTTTTATGGATTTGATATGATCCTCGATATGGTTTGGTTGTCTGAGCATAGAGCAGTGGTAGACTTTGATGTTAAGGGAGTCACCTTAAAGCTTGCTAATGATTATGAGGTGGTGATAGTAGGTGAGAATGTGAAATTCTTGTCCAATGTGGTTTTGACTATGGAAGCAAGCCGTATACTAAGGATGGGTTGTGAGGCTTATCTTGCATACGTGATGAATCCTGGTACAAAGGATGTACGTGTGCAGGACATCAGAACCGTTTGCGATTTTCTGGATGTCTTTTTGGAAGAATTGCCTGGGTTGCCGCCAAACAAGGAAGTTGACTTTGGTATCGAGTTGTATGAGAATACAACTCCGGTGTCCATTGCTCCTTATCGAATGCCACCGTAAGAGCTGAAGGAGCTGAAGACGCAACTTCAAGAGTTTCTTGATCGAGGGTTTATCCGACCGAGTGTGTCACCTTAGGGTGCACCGGTGTTGTTTGTAAAGAAGAAAGATGGGACAATGCGGATGTGTATAGATTATCGGCAACTGAACAAGTTGACGATTAAGAAAAAGTACCCCTTGCATGGAATCGATGATCTCTTTGATCAGTTTCGAGGAGCCTCGGTGTTTTCTAAGATTGACTTGAGGTTAGGGTATTACCAGTTGAAGGTAAAAGATGTGGACGTACCTAAGACACCTTTTCGGACGAGGTACGAGCATTATGAGTTCTTAGTGTTTTCGTTTTGTTTGACCAATGCACTTACTGTGTTCATGGACATGATGAATCGTGTGTTCCATGAGTTTTTGGATCAGTTTGTGGTGGTGATCATCGCTGGTATCCTTGTGTACTCTCGTACTGAGGAGGATCATGATAGACACCTAAGGATAGTGTTGTAAGCGTTGTTGGAGAACCAGCTTTATGCTAAGCTGAGCAAGTGTGAGTTTTGGCTTAGAGAGGTGGTCTTCCTTGAACATGTTGTGTCAGCCGAGGGTATTCGTGTTGATCCACATAAGGTTGAGGCAGTGATGAGTTGGAAGGTACCTAGGTCGGTGACAGAAGTGCGAAGTTTTCTTGGTTTGGTTGGATATTACCGTAGGTTTGTCGAGGGTTTCTCGAAGATTGCTGCACCTTTGACCAAGTTGGTGCAGAATAATGTTCTCTTTGAGTGGACAAATGTGAGGCAGCAAGCTTTTGAGAAGCTGAAGGAAGCTTTGATGCAAGCTCCTATCCTGATTCAACCCGAGTCTGGTAAGGAGTTTGTAGTCTATAGTGATGTGTCCATTGTTAATTTGGGTTGTGTGTTGATGCAGTAGGGTAAGGTAGTGGCATATGCATCTAGGCAGTTGAAGGTGCATGAGTGTAACTACCCTACTCACGATCTTGAGCTTGCGACTGTTGTGTTTGCTTTGAAGATTTGGAGGTATTATATGTATGGCGAGAAGTGTGTGGTGTTCACAGATTATAAGAGTTTAAAGTATCTTATGTCTCAGAAGGAGTTGAATCTTAGGCAACATCGTTGGTTGGAGTTTCTTAAGGATTATGATTTGTCGATATAGTATCATCCAGGAAAGGCCAATGTTGTGGCCGATGCTTTGAGCAGAAAAGTGGCTGTGGAATTGAGGGCGATGTTTGCTCGCTTGAGCATATCGCGAGATGGAGGTCTTGTTGCTGAATTGCAAGTGAAACCATCCTTGATCCAGTTGATCAAGGACAAGCAGTTGCTTGATGATTCTCTTGTCCCTCATGTTTAGGATATTGCAGATGGTAAGCCATCAGATTTTAGTTTTAATGATGATTGTGTTCTGTGTTTTGGTAGTCGAATAGTGGTGCTGAGTGATATTGAGTTAAGGCACACTATTCTAACTAAAGCTCATAGTAGTCCTTTCGCTCTGCACCCTGGTAGTACAAGATGTATCGTGATTTGAAGGATGGGTACTACTCGATAGGGTTGAAAAAGGATGTTGACGAGTTCGTTAGCAAGTGCATGGTGTTTTAGCGAGTGAAGGCTGAACATCAGGTACCTTTTGGGTTGTTGCAACATATGAGAATCCCAAAATGGAAGTGGGAAAGGATTACCATGGATTTTGTGTCTGGTTTGTCGTTGTCATCATCTAAGAAGAATTCAGTTTGGGTGATTGTTGATCGCCTTACGAAGTGTGCACATTTCTTTCCTGTGCATACTATGTATACCTTGGATAAGATGGCAGAGCTGTATATTGCTGAGATTGTGCGGCTACATGGTGTGCTGAAATCTATAGTGCCGGATAGGGATCCGAGGTTTACATCAAGGTTTTGGGAATGTTTGCATCAAGCCTTGGGTGCATGGTGCAATTTTAGTACTTCTTATTATCCTCAGACGGATAGACAGTCGAAACGTGTTATCCAGGTACTTGAGGACATGTTGAGATGTTGCGTTATAGATTTTCAAGGTTCTTTGGAGAAGCATCTCCTGTTGGTTGAGTTTGCGTATAACAATAGTTATCAGGCAAGCATTCAAATGGCTTCATACGAGGCTTTGTATGGGAGAAACTATAGAACACCTCATTGTTGGGAGGAAACAGGGCAAAAGTTGATTTTGATGCCGACTATGTTGAAAGGTACCACCGAGAAGGTGATGCTCATTTTTTAGCGTTTGATGGCAGCATCAGATTGGCAAAAGTCTTATGCGGATCTGAAGCGTAAGGAGATTGAGTTCGCGGTTGGTGAACGTGTGTTTCTAAAAGTATCGCCTTGGAAGAAGGTGATGAGATTTGGGCGTAAAGGTAAGCTTAGCCCGAGGTTTATTTGACCATATGAGTTTGTGGAGCGTATTGATCATGTGGCTTATCGGTTGAGGTTGCCTCCCGAGTTGGAAAAGATTCATGATGTGTTTCATGTCTCTATGTTGAGGAGGTACAGATCGGATCCTTCGCATGTGATGCTTGATGAGGAGATATAGCTGAATCTGGATTTGTCTTTTGACGAGGAACCGGTAAAGATTCTGGATTCGAGCAGCAATGTTCTTCGTGGCAAGACGATAGAGCTTGTGAATGTGTTGTGGCGACACCGAGGAGTTGAGGAGTCTACTTGGGAAAGCAAGGCGGACATGCTTAAGCAGTTTCCGCACCTTTTTCCTTCAGGTAAAATTTCGAGGATGAAATTTCTTAAGTAGGGGAGAGTTGTAACGCCCTGGTTTTGGGCCTAGATGTTTTAGACATCGAATCGGATCGGTTGGAAAAGGTTCGAATTGTATTAGGTGGTTTAGGGAAATCAAGGATCGGGAAGGGATAAAAATATGAAAAAAATTGCTAAAATCCTCTAAAATTATGTTTAAGATGTTGGTCAAATCAATTTTACAAAATAGCTTTTGGAAGTGGTACATTTTCGTTAGTGGCCAAAATGTAAAGTTTCAAAACTATGGAAAAAAATCAATTTCAAAAGAGGCGTCAAAAAATCTTAGAATCTTTAGGGAGCTATGGTGCAATTACACCTTCCATAAACTGACATGTGTTTTAAAATGATTTTTGGATGATTAAAATAAAAAGATTTTATTTAATTAAATTGGTAAAATAGGAAATTGAGATTTCATTTCACGTAACTAACTTTCATTTTAAGCCAATACCATTTTCTCAACTCTTTCTCCAGAATTCTTTTCTCTCAAAAACTCTCTCTTTGATTTCTAAATCATTTTCAACAATTCTCTTCAAGTTCTTCAAGATTTGTGAAGGAAAAACTTGTCAAACTTTAAGGAAGGCAAAGATTGGAGGTAAATCCCGTTCTCAACCTTCAATCTAGGTTCTTTATTGAAATTCCCAAGATCTTTGGCTCCTAATTGTTGTTTTCGGCTAAGTTTTTATTATAGTTTTGATTTAATATCAAAATCTTGCAAAATAATGGTTTAAATCTTGATTTTCGGATTGTTATTGACGAGCTCTGTTTTGGATTGATTTTAATTGAGTTATGAGTTGATTATTATGTTGACAAAGGGCTTTGATAATATAGATCCCGAAATCCTTGAGTTTCTTGATCGTTTTAGTTGAGTTTTTGTGGTGATTTGATAGTGTTAAGCTTGCTGGAGGTATAAGGAAGGGTTTATGATGTTTTTAGATGTGTTTTGATGTTTAATAATGGTTGGAAGTGTTGTATGTTGGCTGGGCTTGGTTTAGGAAGCAATCGATTGAGTTTTCAGTTGTTTCAGATGGGTAAATTGGTGTAGTTTTGGTGAGCAATGAGCTTGTGTTTTGTTGCTGGAGTTGAAATGCATTTTAATGCGTTTGGATCTCTGTTTTGCTGCTCTAAAAACAAGGGATCTTGATACGGAAGCAAGCGAAGCATTGTTGGAGGCATCAGAAGGGTGATCTTCGCGTCGGCGAGCGAGGTTTCACGTATCGATGAGTGGAAATGGATTTTCCATCTTTGTAATGCTTTGAGCGTGTAGTTGGGAGCTTAGTGTAAGTTTGAAACACTTAGCTAAGCTCAAGAGAAAGTAAATCGAAAGACTCTCTCTCGGAATGTGCTATGTTTTTGGATTGAAATACACTTGAATTAAATGTTGTTTAATTACTATTTTAAAGCATGTTGTTGAGCATTGAGAATGCTGGTTTTTAATGCCATTTTATTAAGGATACACTTGGTAGGTGGTCCTTGGATATATGAGATATTTGCATTTGAGTTTAAGCATGTTTATGCTTGTGAAAATGGCATTGTGATTTATGCATGTAAAACAATGAAAAGATAATGTTAAATGATTATATTGGCAAGTGATGGAAATGGTTTTTGGTTACTTTAATCGGATATAGTTAGCCGACTATAGGATTGGGTGCACCGTGAATAAAGTCGCCTTGGATGTCGAGGGGTTGTGATTGTACCGTACATTCCATTCAAGTACCCTAACGATTGAGATTAAGATCACAAAGGTGGATGGTCTAATCTCGTGTGTGGATCTTATGGTATGTGTCACGTGCTCTCGTTAGTGGAATTATACAACTACCGATGAGTGGATTTGAGGGGTTGTGATTGTACCATTAAACTCCACCACGTGTCTCACTAATGTTGATGGTCTAATCCCGTGTGTTAGCCTTGAGGGTCCGGTAGTGTGTATGAAACGTGTGGGACAATGCTTGTAATCCGCGTATCCAATTCTATCATTGTGATGGTTTTGAGATGGTTTGTTAATGATCACTAGCGAGCCAATATAAAGATGTTGTGAAATGGATTAAGCATGTGATGCTTGGGAATTATGATAGAATGCATGTGATGCTTGGTTTAAGCATGAGCAGAGGATTTTTGTTATTATTTTAATGGTGCTATAAGCATGTGGTTTTAAAAGTGCATTGATGCTTCAAAGGGCATGTTTAAAAGAAAGGCATATGTTGACAAATTATGATGTTTTGGTTTTACAAAATGCATTGATGAGTGTGTGGTTTTTAGCGGTCCTCACTAAGCTTTATGCTTACGCTCATTTGTTTCATCATTGCAAAGAATTGAGCATTTGAGGCGGCAAGAGAGCAAGGGGATTCCAAGGATTTTGGCTAAGCAATGTATGTTGTTTTATTTTAGTGTAATAAGAGGCAATGGGTGGGATTTCTAATCTTGGTTTTGTTGGTGATGTTTAACACCTTGGGCATGTTTGGTTTATGTTTTTGGACTTGTAAATGGTCTCTATTTGGTTATGGTCTTGCTTATATTGTTTTGGCTATGTTATGGCTTACATTCTAAAGCATGCTTGAGTAGCTAGTATTTTCACCTTGAATTGCCATGCTTGATGCTTGTGTTATGCTATTAGTTGATGCTCATATGTTTTGTTAGTTGATTAAAGCATGTATGGATGTTCTAAGCAGGTCTACTTGATGTTAAATGTGATTTTAAGGCTATTGAATGTGAAAATCTGGTATTCGTATCGGTACTCGGGGAAGAGTATCGATACACTAAGGTTTAATTCTGGCTTTTTGGCTTAGGTCTACCAATACGAATTGCCCGCGTATCGATATGCCTAGGCAAATGTTTGAAGGTCGTACCGATATGGGCTTGAGCGTTTCGATACCCTCTTGCCAACTTTGGCTACTGCCATTTTGCGTATCGATACAAGTTAAGGCATACCGATACGGGTTTGTTAAATTCAGTTCAAAGAATCTTTTAAGTTTGGAATTGTTGCATTTTGGTCCCTGAATGATGTAAGTTTAATTGATGAGTTTGGATGACCCGTTCAAGGTGAAATTTGACACGCTGACGCGTTATATGACAAATAAAGGATTGGTTACTTTAAAATTTCAAAAGTCTCTGTAATTTATGGAAATTACAGTTTAGTCCTTAAAGTTGTATTTTAAGCAATTGAGCCCCTAATTGAATTCCGATCGCTGTGCCATTTTTGCCAAATCACTTTGCTGAACATATAGGATAATAATTTGCATCTCGATAAGATAAAAAGGAAAAAGGGTCGTTAATCGAGGTTGACTTTAAGGAATTGACTACGATTTTCCCCGTCTAATCTTCTTAGTTCGAGTCAGACGTCTAGGCCGGGCTAAGGGGGGTTACATTGGGCAAGGAAACGTGGTGGATTTGCTTGTTGGAGTTTTGAATACATTGAGATACATTAATTCTCTGTTATTATGTGATTAAAATAGGTGAGAACATTTCAGAAGCAACCAGTGAAGTTTTGGGAGCTTCAGACACTTAGTTACGCATCGACTAATCAAGGTTTTACGTTTCAGTGAGTGAGATGTGGATTTTATCTTTGAAATGTAACAAAGATGGTTTTGGGAACTTAGATGTGAGCTTGAAATGCTTATCTATGTTTGAAAGTAAGTATAAGGAGTTTCTCTCTCGGTTGTGCTATTATGAAATAGTTTTTATGCACTTGGTTTTGAATTCATGTTACCTACTTTTAAAGCATGTTTAAAGCATATGGTTTTTCTGTTCTTAATGATGTGTTCATGAAGGATGCACATGGTAAGTGATCCTCGTAAGTATATGCTTTATACTTGTGATTTAAAGCATGGTTTAATGCTTTGGAAAATGATTTAGTGATGATGCTTTGAAAACAATGAGGTATGTGGTGAAATGTGAATTATATTGGCAAGTGATGTTATAAAAATGGTTTATAAATGTTATCGGATATAGTTAGCTGGCTATAGGATTGAGTGCTCTATAAACAAGTCACAATGGATGTCGAGGGGTTTATACGGTGTATCGAATAATCAATCCAAGTATCCTAACGATTGAGGAATGTGTGTGGTGTCCCGTCTCTCGTTAATAGGGTTATACATCTACCGGTGAGTGGTGTCAAGGGGTTTATACGGTGTACCGAATACTCCACCACTAGTGTCGCAATGGTTGAGGGTAGCTCCCGTGTGTGAAGCTTGAGATGCCGGTGAGAATGTATGAAGTGTTTGGACAACACTTGTGAATCCGTGTATCTGATATGATGTTTTGAGAAACAAACTTGTTTAATGATCACTTGTAAGCCAATATAATTGCTGATGTATCATGAGATGGTTTATGTTGTATACTGTGATTTATACATGTTTAACTCTTTAAGCTTTGCATTTGGTAGTTATGCATGGGAAGGCTTAAATTGAGTGTTGGCAATAAGATTTGATGTTGGTTCATGATACATGTTGCATATGGTTTATGATGCTAATTTTTTATTGGATAAAGTGCATGGTTTTAAAGGCATGCTAGTTTTCAAATGATGATTTGAAGTAATTGAAATGAGATTTAAATGTGGACTTAGAAAATGGTTTTAAGGTATTGATGATGTTTTGTTTTTTAGCACTCCTCACTAAGCCTTATGTGCTTACACCCAACAATGCAGAGAATTGAGGTTAGGAAGGTTGCATGGAGCAAGGGATCAAAAGAGACTTAATTTGAGAAAGTATGTTTCGGTTTAGACTATAAGTAATAAGGGCAATGGGGAATCCGTTGTGTTTTGGGAGATTTGTGTAAACTCCCTACTCAAGCGAGTTTATAATGTTGTTTTTGACTTGTAAATGGCCTTTGGTATTTGGTTTGTGCTTTGCTATGGATTTTTGTTTCTTGCTTGGTTTGTTTACTAGGTTGCATGCCTATAGTTTATCTTCGATGCAAATTTCCATGAGATGATGTTTGAATATGTTGTATATATGTTGGAAGCATGTTTATGTGGTTTATGCTGCATTAAAGAGTGAAAACCCAGCAAAATACGACATTACGAGCCCAGGTGTATCGGTACACCTAAGGCTGTATCGATATAGTGAGCCTGAAATGGGCATTGGGTTTTGAACAGTGAAAGGTGTATCGAAACAGGCTCTAATGAATTGGCTGCTGGAATTTTGAGTATCGATACGCTTTGGAGAACGTATCGATACGGGCTCGTGTTCCGAAACACCCAGAGCTTTTTCAAAACAAGGTGTCTCAATAAAGGGGTGAGTGTATCGATACACGTAGTGGTTAACTAGTTAATTGGAATCTTTTGGAGTTCTGTTTCTTTACGTTTCAGTCATTGAATGTTGTGGATGCAATTAAACATGTTTGAATGATCAGATTGAGCTGAGATTTGACAAATTGGCATGTAATATGACTAATTAAAGGACGGTAACTTAAAATTTGAAGAATCTCTTGTAATTTGGTAAAATTACATATTGATCCCTATCACATGTTGTAATTAATTGAATGTCAAATTGATGTTTGTTTGAGTTGATGTTTCTTCCGTTGCGAGTCTAAACACGTGTAAATTGTACGATGATGTTGCTTTGCACGGGGATTGAGGTAAACTTCCCTGTTTACTTCAATATTGAGGGTCGTCTATTGAGGTAAAAAGAAAAAAAGGTCATCTATTGAGGTAAACTTCCCGGTTCACTTCAATATTCACCGTGTGACCCGTTCGGTTCGATCGGGCGTCTAGGCCGGGTAGAATGGGTTATATTTGGAGGTATTAGAGCCATGTTACGAAAGAGTGGGATATTTGTAATTTGATATGATATAATTGCAAATTGTACGATGATGTTTCTTTGCACGGAGATTGTTATAGACATGTTGATGTAGATAGAATACTGTTGATGCTATGCACGATGGTTGTGATATATGTGTTAACTTGTAACGCCCCGGTTTTGGGCTTGGAAGTTTTGGGTTTGGACCGGACCGGTCGGGTTGTGATTCGAATATATAAAGGTGATTTTTTAGGAGAGCCTAGTTCGGGTTGCATTAAAAATATGGAAAAATGTTCTAAAATCCTCTTTTAATATACATAAGTGAACTGTGAAATCAATTTTGCAAAATGAGGTTTGGAAGGGTGACATTTTGGCTAGTGACCAAAATGTAATTTTTGAAAACTGTGAGACTGTTTTAAAAAGGATTGAAACTTTGAATCTTTAAGGAGCTATTTACCCAATGGGAGTTTCTCCAGATTTTCTAAATATATTAAATGATTAATTAAAAGGTTTTTAATATAAACAAAGTGGAGGGAAGATATTTTAGTTTTAACTAACTTTTCTCTCAACTATTTTCTCTCATTTTCTCTCAAGCCAAACATCTCTCTCCAGAGCTTTTCTCTCTGATTTTGTCACCTAAATTCATCTTTTCAATTACCTATTGATTTCTAATCATCTCTACAACAAAACCTCATCATTTGCTAAGTGGATTTTCATGAAAACTTGATTCTAAAAGGGAGAAACTCAAGTTTGGAGGTAAGAACGTCCTTCTCCTCTAAACTCTCAGTTCTTTACTGAAATTCCCAAGTTCTCAATCCTTGATTTAT
The DNA here is from genome assembly GCA_030270665.1 of Hibiscus trionum. Classification (NCBI taxonomy): domain Eukaryota; kingdom Viridiplantae; phylum Streptophyta; class Magnoliopsida; order Malvales; family Malvaceae; genus Hibiscus; species Hibiscus trionum. The sequence continues at coordinate 16,316,156 of BSYR01000051.1, forward strand.
GATTTATTAAAGGTTTTACAATTGGAATCTTGATTTTGGCTTTAAAATGCAAGATTTGCTTGATTTTGGTGAAATTTTCGTATGATCTGTTTGGGCAGTGTGTTGAGGTGTTAAATTGATGTTAATTGAATGTTAATTTGATTAGAAATTGAGGCTTAATTAATGCAATCCCGAATAGGTTGAATTTCCTAAGTTTTGCTTGAGTTTTTGGTTGTTTTTGGAGTGATCTTGGTGATCTGTTATAGCTGGAGGTATAAGGACGAGTTTGAGATCATTTTGGATGTTAATTGATGTTTAAAAATGGTTAGAAGTGATGGATCTTGGCTGGGTTAAGTTTCGGAAGTGTTTGGTGGTGATTTCGGTTGTTTTTGGTAGCCGAATTGATGATTTTGTGATGAGCAGCGAGTTTAGTTGTGTTGCTGGAGTTTTTAGTGCATTATGATGCATTAATCCTCTGATGTTATGTGCTTGAAACAGGGGAAGAAGATCCGTGAGCATTTGAGGTGGTGTGGAGGGTTTCGGATGCTTGGAAGGCTTGTTGGCTAGCTTTGTTTTGTGTATCGGTGAGTGAAGTTGGGTTTTCAGCTTTTAAACCAAGGTTTGAAGGTTTTGGGAGCTTAGTTTAAGTCTAAACAACTTTGCTAAGCTCAAGAGTAAGTAAATGGATTTTCGCTCTTGGTTGTGTTGTGAATTGGCTTTTTAAGCAATTGTGATTGATGGTTGCAATGCATATGATTTGCATGTTTTAAATTCTGTTTTGAAAGCATATTTTAGCATGGTTTAATGCTGGTTTTGAAAGCCATATGTGAAGGATGCTCGAGGTAAGAGATCCTTGGTTTTGTACATTGAAATTGTGGAATTGATGCATAGTGTTGCATGTTGTTTAATGGCTTTGTGTGATGCTTTAAAACAGTGGAATATTGTTGTTAATAATGCATTTTGGTAAGTGATGGTTAAGGTTACAAAGGTGGTTGAAAGTCCTTGTGTAAGCCTTGTTTATTTAAGAACAACATGGTGTTTAAAAGTCCATGGTTGGTTCTTGGTTAAAGTTCATGGTGGTTATTGCATTTTGATTATGCTTGTGAATTAATGGATTAATGTGGTAAGATGGTTATATTGGCAAGTGATGTAAGTGGTTCTTGGTTTCCTTGATCGGATATAGTTAGCCGGCTATAGGATTGGGTGCACCGTGAATTAAGTCGCCTTGGATGTGGAGAGGTTAAGAGTGAACCGGTAAACTCCATCCAAGTTTCCTAACGAGATGGTTAAGGTCATAATGGTTGATGGGATCCCATTCGAGGACCTTGGTTAAGCAAAGGTAATAATGGTGGTTAAAATTCCATTTGAGGACCTTGTGCTTGGTAAGATCACAATGGTGGTGTAAAGTCCATGTGTGGATCTTGTATAGGGTGTCCCGGATCTCGTTAGTGATGTTATACAACTACCAATCGGTGATGCTAAGGTTATATGGTGTTTAAAAGTCCATATATGGGAACCTTGTGCATGTTAAGGTTGTATGGTGGTTAAAAGTCCATACATGAGAACCTTGTGAAAGTTAAGGTTGTATGGTGTTTAAAAGTCCCTACATGGGAACCTTGTTAAAGTTAAGGTTGTATGGTGTTTAAAAGTCCATACATGGGAACCTTGTTAAAGTTAAGGTTGTATGGTGTTTAAAAGTCCATACATGGGAACCTTGTTAAAGTTAAGGTTGTATGGTGTTTAAAAGTCCATACATGGGAACCTTGTGAATGGTAAGGTCAAATGGTGTTTAAAAGTCCATTTGGGGACCTTGGATTGGTAGGGTGTATGAAGCGTGGGGACAACGCTTGTGATCCGCGTATCCGATCGGGTGTTGAGTTGAAAAGTGGATTTTGTTATCACTTGGAGGCCAATATGATGTTCTTGAATATAATGAAGCATGAGATGCTTGAAATGATGCATGGTTGCATGAAAAGTGTAAAATGTATTATGAATGCATGTTGACTTGTTGGTTTGAACAAGTGTTGATTATCTATTGAGAATGGTGCATGTGTGCATGAAATCTCTTTAGTGCATTGAAGTCTTGTGGAGACTTGTTTTAAAAGGGCATGTGATGCAATTGTTAATGATGTGGTTCATATGTTGCATTTGTTTAATGCATGTGTTGGATTGTTTGAGTAAATGGTTTAAAAAGGGTTTCTTGCTTTGAAATGACATTCAAGTATGAGAATGGTAAGATGTAAAGTGGAAGTGTTTTCCAAGGTTTGAAATTAGCTTTGCATATGGTGTTTTTGCATGAAATGGCTAATTTGATGGTTTTGCAAGTTTATGTTTTGAAAAGGTTTACTTAGCTTCCTAAGCTAAGGGTTGGTTTTCATGTTTGTGCAAGGCATGATTTTTTTAAGCATGTTGTTGAAAAAGGGTTTTCAAATATTGCTTTGGTTTGTCGAATCGAGTTTGCTTTTTTAAGTGGTTATGATTCGCTGCATTGATGGTGTTTTGGTTTTGAGCATTCCTCACTAAGCATTATGTGCTTACGCTCCTTTTTATCCATCAATGCAGATATTTGAAGTTTGGACAGCGAGAAGCAAGGGATTCAAGGAGGACTCCATTAGAGATGTATGTCTCGGTTAATAGCTATAGTTAATAAAGGCAATGGGGGTAGAATCTCTTATGTTGTTGTTAAAGGAGATTGTGTATGTTGGACAAGTTTGGGTTATGGTTTTGAATCATGTGGATTAATGTTGCAACGTTTGAATCTCCCTATGCTTAAGTTGTATTGCTATGCTTCTTGTTTAAAAGCATGATTGAGCCTTGAATGTGTTTAATGAGTTTGTGCACCTAGGGGTGGTTTTGTACCTAGTTTTGATGCATTTATGTTCCCTATATGTTGAATGACTTGCTGGTGTGATTTGGTGGCTTTTGGAGCATGTTTGGTGGGTCAAAAGTATGTTTAACCAGCAGGGTTGCTGCAATCTGGGCAGGTCGTTTCGGAACGATCGTTACCGTTTCGGAACAGGGGCCTGTTATGGCCAGGGCGTTTCGAAACGGGAGGAACCGTTCCGAAACGGATATGCTACTGCCAGTCCCCATTTCGGAACACGTTGCGGAACGGCCCCGCGTTTCGAAACAGGTTCTCCCTGTTTCGGAACACCTGACCGTTGGGGGCTGACACTGGCGGTTATGTGTTTCGAAATGTTTGCGTTTTGGTCCTGAATCTTGTTTTTTTGCAATTGTATGAGTTCTGGATGTCCGTTTGAGCTGAAATTTGGCAGTGAAGCATGAAACATGACTAATTTTATATTGGTAACTTTTAATTGGGTGAAGTCCCTGTAATTTTCAGAATTTACAGTTTGGTCCCTAAAGTTGTGTTTTGTACAATTAGGTCCCTGAATGTTCTCTGATGGTTGTGATCTTTGAGTATGATGTTTGTGTGAACACATCTAGGGTTAATGAGCATTTAGACAAGATTAAAAAGAAAAAAAAGGGTCGTTAATCAAGGTTGACTTTCGGGTTCACTTTGGTTTTCCCCGTGTGATCTTCTTAATTCGGGTCGAACGTCTAGGCCGGGTTAAGGGGGTTACATAACTGCTATATACATGTTGATGTTGTGAGTTGGTCTTGTTGGTTGATGTGCATGGTGTTTGCAATATGTATGTTGATTGCCTTATATTATGTTGGGGAAAAAATTGGGATACCAATTGCCTTATTACTATAGTCCAAAATATTTCGGTTTGTGATGGAAGTCTTGGATCCTTGCTTAAAGTTGGCCTGGATGTTTTGTTTTGTTAGTGTATTATCATACCTTAGATATTTCTTTTAGCACAATAAATCTAGGAGAGAGTTGCGATCTAGTGTGATTGTTGTTGTTGTTGGGAAAGGAGTGGAGGAGTGTGTTATGTCTCCTGGGGGGTTGACACCCCGAAGTAAGTACAACCTGTATCGGTTGGGCCAGTGTTGGATGACATGGCGCTTGGGACATAGGCGATGTCCAGAGATTGAGATGTTGTTAATGCTAGAGTGCATGAGACTGTAACAACTGTTGGACAACTGTGTGATGTTGTTAGAATACATTTGTAGTTTGGAAGAAGTTGAGCTTGAGGGTTGAAACCCGATGTATCCATTTAGTGGATGGTCTGTATTAATGGGATTATGGAACAAATGGAGTGTAATAATGCCCAAAGATTGAAAATGAGTTGTATCTTAGTTGTAAGGAGATGTGTGCATGTAAAGTGCTCATAAGTCTTATATTTTATATGCACTCCATCTCATATTATTGTTGTTCTTAAGTACATTTTAGGCATATTTAGGTTCATGCATTGCATATTTACAGTATTCTTTACTCTGCCATGATTTTATTGATTATCTTTTATTTGGTAAGGAAAAGATGTTGTTTTAGTGAAGTTTGCATTTAAGGCTAGAAGTTGTTAGAAGGAGAAAAGAGTTGAGGAGCTGATGCTGAGGTAGCAAGCCTATGAGTTGTACTGGTGTAGTTCCAGATAGAGAGAGCCGCTGCCAAGTCCCTGCCGCCCAGGGTAGCAAGCTGAGGAATTAAAGAATTGGAGTGCGATCTGTAGAGCAGAAAATTCTGATTCCAACGATGCCATCCACTAAATTTTTTGACGCTTGGAACAGCTGACAGAGCCGCCGAAGGAGGAGATCAAGATAACTTGAGGTGCAAGGCAATGAGAAGAAGTCCACATTCAACTCAAAGAAGTCAGGAATAAAGGTTGCATTTAATGCAAAAGCTACTTAGAAGACTTCTACTCCAAGGAGGACTTGACCTAGCTAATGCCTATATATAGTTAACATATTTTGTAATTGTAGACAACTTATGTTTTCCTTTGGGCATAGTTTAGGTTTTCTTGCCGCCATTATGTTCTAAATTCTCTCTTGGGTTTGGGTTATATTGTAAACTAGTGTGAGAACAGTTGTTTAGGAATTAAGTTTGTTTTTGCAATAATACTTCAAGGTTTGCTTATTACATGCCTTTAATCGTTTTCAATTAAGTTCAAAATATTAGTTGTTAACTATCTCTTTGTTCGGTATCAAGAGAGTCGAACTCACGAAAGGGATAATTACGATCCTCATCCTAATCAGGTGTTAAACAATTCGGCCTAGGCATAAGTACGAGTTTAAGGCGGTTAAAAGAGGATGAACCAAGGTTGTTGTCTTTGCAAGATTCCCAGCGTGACGGGTATCATCTGCGATGGGAAACAACAATATTCTGACTTAGACATAAGCATGATCAAAATCGAAGCGTTCTGCCGAGCCTTGAAGGTCTGCCGAGTTTACTGCTGAGCCAATCGTCTGTTCCACTACCAAGGCAGCGAAAGCGTCAGAGCAGCCAATCAACCATCCTCCACCGAGGTAGCAAAGTCTGGCAGCGCAAAGCAACTTAAACTATTCAATGCAGTTTCACACTAGGGAGCAGCATAATCTGACCCATTCTATCACCCTGATCTTTTCTATCAATTACTTGTGTTTTATTTACTTATTATTCTTTTATAAACTAAAATTACTTGTGCAGTTATTTTTTGTGCAGGAATTGCAATTCGAAAGAAGTTGTCCAATCCCTGTGGGAGACAATATCTTTTATACTATAACTTGACAAGAGTGTGCACTTGCACTCATATTTAGAGAACACCCAAATGCTCTACAGTGCAGGTGGACAATTGCGGTTGTGGGCATGGAACCTGATGTTGTGACTTGGGAGTTCTTTCCAACTATCTTTAAGAAGAAGTATTTGAGGGTTAGATACTTGGATGACAAGAAAAGTGAATTCATGCCTTGGGTTCAAGATAATATGTTTGTGGCCGAGTTTAAGACATATATTGTTTAGTTGAGTAGGTATGCTCCTTAAATGGAATTGGATGTGAGACATCGATGTGATTGATTTTGTTATAGGTTGGTACTTGATGTTAGGATATATATGTTGGTTTTTTGCTAGACCGTTTTCGACGTGTTCGTTACACGGGCGAAGTGCACTATGTAGAACCTGGGTTTATCAATTTGTGTGAGAGGTTCTAGCTCTAGAAAGAGTGTTGCAGACTCTGGTTTTAACGATAGTTAGTGTAAGAATAGTCATGCTAAAAGGTATCGCCTAGGTTGAGGTGAGGTGGTGGTAATGTTGGGGAAGGACCATATGGTTAGTGTGTTTGGGCATGAGTAGCATTTGATACCTATTAGGTATGTGGATCGTGTGACCATGTGAGGCGAGATTTTCCATATTTGATCTATAGGGTTTAGATTTATGCGCTTGATGTTATTAATGCTTTTTGGAGTTGTGGCACGATCCCAAAAGAACTAGTTACTTGCATTCCAACATCTAACACCTCAACAGGGATATGAAGCAGATGTGCAAGCTCACTCAAAATATATGAATGCATATAACTAGAATCAATCAAAGATAACGATGACAAAGATTGCAAAGTGAATGTACCTGCAATCACATCGGTATCATTACGTCCCTCGCAATGTGCCTACACACTCGCAGGACCACCACCCTCAGGTTGAACATCCACTACATGGGCTACAACCCTCTAACCATCCTCCCTACGCTAGAAAATACAATAACCGCCGCACCTATGGCCTTGTTGTGGTGAAACATCGGGTTCTCTAACCTTACCACCTCCAACCAACAACGAACAATCACGTCTCAAATGATCAGCCGATCCCCAACTCCAACAAGAGTTACCGCCACAGCTGTAGGAGCCTCCCCCTCTCGAGCCAAACAAGGACAGTCTTGCCTTAAATGCTCATACGATTCGCAAACCCAACAAGCATTTTTCTCGGACCTCACCCTATTACCCTGAACTGGCGCACAACGCCCAACAACACCTCGCCTTTGTTCAGGCCAATACCTAGGATCACGATGCCTCTTAAATTGTCCACCACCAGAGCCGGAATCCGCGGTTCTCTTACCCAAGCTAGAACCACCCACGCGAGAAGAAAAACCCAAACTCTATTCAATATCCTTAGCTCGTGTCACTAACAGATCAAAATATGTATAATTAGAGGCCAACATGAAAGTCTTTACTTCTTGTACCAGAACATAACGGAAACGGTCGCAACAATGCCTATCACTCGGCACCAACTCAGGGGCATACCAACTCAAACGAACAATGAACCTGATACTCGGCCACAATAATGCTACCTTGAACCAAAGACATGAACTCACGTTTCTTATCATCCAAGTATCTAAATTGTTGCGTGTAAAATAGTCTATCGCAATTGGGTGCAAGTATACACGTCGCAAGTAATAAAGTGATACTAAGTATCGGATATCGTCTCCACAGGGACTGGAAATACTTTTATCCTTGAATCTCTGCACAAGAAAAGAAATAAGTTTAATCAAATGTTTTGAGTGATCTTGAGAATAATCTAAAAAAAGAGGAATTCTGTTTGATAAAATGGGCTGGAATTGATTTGCTCGGTAGTGCAGGTATTGCACTGTTCAAAGGCTTTCTATTGCGGCTGTCGTCGAGCCTAACACGACAGCACCTGTCGCGGCAGAGGTCTGTTATTGTCGCGGCAACAATCAACAACTCTGTACTTCAAGTTCAACAAGAATCCATGTTGTGACTTGTCCTATCCCTAGGCCCAAGTTCTGTTGATGAACACGTCTTTGATGATACCTCCCGGTGGGAATCGAAGGATGAACACCGATGTTTGTGAATTCTTCCTTAGCTGCTTAACCTTGTACCTATCACTAAGCCAAGATGGTTTAACCATAAACTGGAAAACTCGTATTTACTCCTTTCGTATACTTAACTCTCCCGATATTAAGTAAATGGATAACCTCACAATGCTCTCACGAAACTCTTATGAGATGTTGAAACCATAGTAAATAAACTTGAAGCGTTTATTGAATTGAACAGAAAAAATCCTAAAAACAGTACAACCCTTACAACTATGTTACAAGATCAACCCTTTGCCTTAGGTGAAGTTTAGAACATGGTGGAGAGAGAGAAACGACTAGGGTTTTCGGGGAAGACGGCTAGGAGTTAGATATCCTTTGCCTTGTCGAATTACAAGCATATATACATGCCTTGGTCTTGAGTTTTCTTAATGGCCAAGAATACAAGTTTGAATTAAAGTACAACTCTATTAAAGACTAAATCTTTGAGTAGATGTCTTTTAATTCGCCCTATCTTCTTGCTTTGACTTTTTCCTCAAACTTAGGACCAAGCTTTCCTTGTGCTTCTGGGCTCCGACAGTTATGCATGTGGTCCACAAAATTTATGCTTAAAATGCTCTATCAGTCGAACTCCACTTTACATTTTCCTCAGCATGTTCTTCATTGTCGCCTCTTCTGTCACGGCAGATGTGACGACAGCGTTATCAATAACAGTCTCCTTTACTCCTTTGCTCCAGCTCTGTAGTTAACTTATGATCATCTGATGCCTTGGATTGCTTCCACGGCAGGTACCTGCAAGAATAAACCAAAATTAGCAGCATCTGTGCAATATTATCCAATTGTCATGTTTATGTGAGATCTATCCTAAAATGCAACTAAACATGCTTGAACGTTTCAATAATATGGGTAAATGAGGCTTAAAATATAGAACATTTATGCACTCAACACACCCCCAAACTCAAGTTATCGCTTGTCCTCAAGCAATTGCAACCTAACTAAGAATGAAACTTTTTTGGCTTGGCTTAACTCAGTGAACTACCATTACCTACAGCACCTTCACTATCAAGAGCAGTACCTTTTCGGGTGTTTATGGACTTTTCCAGAGCAATGCTATAATTCTCGTGCAAGTGTGTGCATGTTTTGTGAACATATATGTGTGCCAAGACTACTTAGTAACTAGAACTGTTATGCTACTAACTAGAGTTTTATTTCAAACTAATTTTTTTACTGGAGGCAATTCTTAGGCTCCTTTAGTTTTTTCTAAATTAGACAGAGTTTTTCATATTTCTACTAGAGCCGGTTTTGGGCACCTCTAGCTATCTTCCTAGAGCCGGTGTTAGGCACCTCTAGGGGTAATTGAGTCTAATTTTTGTTTTCTTCTTCTTCTTCTTTTTTCTAACTCAAGTGGTTAAGCTTCCTATTCTAAGTTTACTACAGTAGTCTAGACATCATATAAGTCACAAAGGTGTTTTTAAAGTTCATAACTATAGTAAGGCTCTAGATAATTCCTAATACCCTAAAGACATTGTCACGACAGAGACTGCCGCAGCAGGTAAGTGCAGTTCAAAGACTTAAGCCATTTTTTGACACAAAAATTAACTCGAATTAAGACACAAATTAAAATAAGTTCATTAATTAAAGGAGGACTTCCTACCCCCAAACTCAAGGGTTGCATTGTCCTCAATGAATGACACAAACAAAATAAAAATAAAAACATCACAAATATCAAATAAAAACAGGACGACAAAAGAGTAAAAGAACTTAAGTTGAATAGTTTTCGTTGTTGCTGCTGTCGATGCGGAGCTGCCTGTGGGCAGTTACTTTGGTGGCAGAGGTTGGCGATGGTGAGGCTACCTTCTTCTTGGCCTCTCGAGGTGGCTGGACTTTAGTAGGTGAGATTTTTGGGGCCTTGTCCAGGACCTCGAGTTCACTGTCGTTGCTACTGCTGTTGCTGTTGTCTGCTCTATCGCGGTAGGGTCCCTCAACATCGATGTCAAGTCGTTTCTTCTTCATATGAGGGAAGTCCTTGGCTATCTCCCAGACGACAAAGGGCTCGGAGTCAGAGTCATCCTGTCAGGCTGTGGACGAGGAGAAACCTTCGAAATACTTGGGATCTATCTCTGGCAGTGGTCCCTTCCTTTTGGTTCCTCGAGGGGTGGCAGATCGTCTGTCGCCGTCTCCGACCGTGGCAGAGGGTGTAGTAGAGGCAGCAGTCGGCGTGGGTGTTTTAGGGCTGGCAGCAGGTGTAGGGGTGGCAAGAAGAGTTTCTGGAAAAGAGGGAAACTACACGTTTGGATAATTTAACTCAACTTTTATAAAGTTTACCGTGGCAGTGGTAAAATCCCTCATGTATCCCATGAATCCCAGTTGTCGTGCCTCCATCTTCTTTAGCAGTTGGATTATCTAGTTGGAGGAGGTGGCTTCTGGGTGTACAGGTTCTGTCGGCTCAGGCTCTGCCGCGACAGGTTCTGTGGAGTCTGGTTATGTCGTCGGCTCTGTCGTAGTAGAGGGATCTACATAAGTCATTGGGGTGGCTACTTTCAACTCCATCAAGCTATAGATGTTCTGCTGCGTCCACCCTTTGCCTTAGATCTTCACGTCTTCATCAATTTCGGGCACATTGTGGGCTCAGCAGAGGGATGTGATGAGGTAGGGGAAGAAGAGGGGACCCATTCCTCTTAGTGGACATTCATGGATTCTATCAATGGAGTGTACACCCTTTACCTACGTTGATTTACCGCTCGTTAATGATGGAGTGTACAAGGGCAAGCCTCGATCGGTCCACTGATGTGTTGTGTGATGTCGGTATGAGATGCTTCTTTACAATGTGGTTCCAGAGCTTCGCAACATGTGTGAGTTGGGTTCTTCGCACCGTCCATCTGTGTTTTGGATCATTGTTCCAGTTGGTGCCTCCTCAGTTAGGTCTGCCATGATGCCGTCATAGTCTGCCGGCAATAGACTGCTGATAAACCTGTTGTGTGCATCCTCCTTTCTGCCCACATATATGCCATAGAGTGTATTGATGTAGGCTGGCTCAAGAGAGAATTCCTTACCCATAACAGTTACTGTCGTGGCATCCATGGATGTGACGGTAGCATAAAACTCACGTACGAGTGTAACATTCATCTCTTCTGGTTGTGGTGCGAACATCTGCCACTTTAATGCCACGATCTGTTTGGATATAAACTCTTCGAGCCTTAGATCTCTTGTTTTCTTCGTGTAGGTGAATCCTCTTTATTACCACATCTCTTGTTTTTGAAAAGATTCATAGTATCTCTTCTCTGAATCTGCCGAGGCAAACCTCTTGTGCATTTTGATGTGGCTGGGAGTAGAGACTACTGTGGTAGATGAGGAGGCAACACTTCTTCTGGTCAATCTTGTTGTCATTGTAAGGAACTGTAGAAATGAATGGAAATAATTGAAAAGCTAAAATGCTTGGAAACAAAGTGGAGAGAAGAGAGTGAGGTGAAAATGAAATGGAGTTGATGGTTTATATAGAACATAGTTCTACCCGTTGAAGCCGTAATGGGTGGCGTGAAAAATGGAGCCAACTCTCACGCGGTTTCCTGACGCATCTGTTACGCGTTTCCGTGTCTGCTGCGCGTCTGTTACGCGTTTCTGTTTCTGTCGCAACAGCGTGGTGACTAGCTGTCACGACAGCCTTGTTACTATTGGCCTTCTTGGGTTGTTGTGAATGTGGTGGACTGGTTCACTCTTTCTCTTTACTCTGCTTCCATTATTTACCTGTAAACTAAAATAAAAAGAATATTAAATTCTTATTTCCTAAAACAATAAAAATATAAATAAATAAAATAAAATAAAACTAAGTTAAATTAGGGATGCCTTGATGGGCATCTCCTAAAGTAACCACTTCATGCTCTCTTGGGGCTTTAGTCCCCTAATAATGCTTTAGCCTTTGTCCATTCACTTTGAATTGGTGCTCGTCCTTAATTGATCTGATTGTGATGGCACCATGAGGAAAAACATGGACTACTTGGAAGGGTCCAAACCATCTAGATTTTAGCTTACATGGGAAAAGCTTCAACCTAGAGTTGAACAACAACACCTTCTGCCCTGGAGTGAACTGTCGTGGCAACAGTTTTCTGTCGTGCCACTTCTTTGTTTTGTCTTTATAAATTCTGGCGTTGTCGTAGGCCATGGCTCGAATTTCTTCAATTTCATTCAAGTCCAGCAGCCTTTTCCGCCCTGCTTTGTCCTAGTCCATGTTAACTGTCTTGATAGCCCAATATGCCTTATGTTCTATCTCGACATGTAGGTGGCAGGTTTCTCCGTAGATGAGGCGATAGGGTGACATTCACAATGGTGTCTTAAATGCAATTTTGTAGGCCCATAATGCATCATTCAAGTGAAGAGACCAGTCCTTTCTAGTTGGTTTAACCATTTTTTCTAGGATGTTCTTCACTTCTCTGTTTGAGATTTCATCCAGCCCATTGGTCTGAGGGTGATATGATGTTGCGATCTAGTGCTTAACTCCATACTTCTTCAATGCACTAGCAATTACCTTGTTGTCAAAGTGCCTACCCTCATCACTAATGATCGCCCATGGGATGCCAAACCTTGTGAAGATATTTTTGTGGAGAAATCTTTGCACGGTCTTGGCATCATTCTTTTGCGTGGTGATAGCCTCTACCCACTTGGACACGTAGTCTACTACCAACAGTATGTACAAATTCCCACAAGAGGTTGGGAATGGTCCCATGAAGTCGATTCCCCAAACATAAAAAATTTTGACTTCAAGAATGTTCTGCAGGGGCATCTCATGCCTTCTAGAGATGTTTCCAGTCCTTTGGCATTTATCACAGTGCTTGTAAAAGGCTTGTGCATCCTTGAACAGTGTGGGCCAAAAAAACTAGACTGCAGAACCTTGGCAACAGTTATGTTTCCTCCAAAGTGTCCTCCATAAGAAGCAGCATGGCAGTGGTAGAGCACTTCTTCATGTTCTTCTTGTGGTATGCATCTCATGATGATCTGATCTGCACAGTTCTTAAATAGAAGAGGTCCGTCCCAATAATAATGTTTTGCATCATTTTTGAACCTCTTCCTTGCTTGGTAATTAAGTTCAGGAGGTAATAAACCACTCACAGTGTAATTTACTATGTCAGCATACCAAGGGATTTCAGGAAGCTTACCTGCCGCCACGGATGTCGCGGAAGTACTGGTGGCAGTGAATAACTGCTCGTCTGGGAAGGTCTCATTTATGTTGATCTTGTCTTTAGCTTGGTCCTTTCCATCTCCAGTCTGGACAAGTGATCTGCTACATGGTTTTTTGTTCCCTTCTTGTCCTTGATGTCTATATCGAACTCTTGCAATAGCAGGATCCAACGTATCAATCGTGGTTTTGCATCCTTCTCGGTGAACAAATATTTCAGTGTTGAATGATCCGTATGGAACACCACTTTTGTTCCAAGTATGTATGGTTGGAACTTGTCAAAAGCGAACACCACCGCTAGCAACTCCTTCTCTGTTGTGGTGTAGTCTATTTGGGCATCATTTAATGTCTTCCTGGCATAGTATATAACATGGAAGTGTTTCTCCTTCTGATTCCCTAATGCTGCCCCGACAACATAGTCACTAGCGTCACACATGATCTTAAATGGTAAACTCCAGTCTGGTGGCTGCACTATTGGGGCTGTTACCAGCTTCTCCTTCAGTGTCCTGAATGCTTCAGTAAATTCAATATTGAAATCAAAGGCCCTATTGTATTCTAATAGAAGGCACATGGGTTTAGTGATTTTTGACAAATTTGCAATGAATCTATGATAAAACCCTGTGTGTCCCAAGAAACTTCTAATGCCCTTGACTGTTGTGGGTGGCGGCAGTTTTTCAATAACTTCTATTTTTGCTCTGTCCAATTCTATGTCGCGGCAGGAAACCTTGTGTCCCAACACTATACCCCCATCCACCATAAAGTGGCATTTTTCCCAGTTCAATACAAGGTTGGCCTCTTCACATCTTTCAAGCACCTTCTTCAAATTGCCTAGGCAATCGCTGAAACTGTCTCCAAAGATGGAAAATTCATCCATGAAGATCTCTAGGAAATCTTCCACCATATTTGGGAATATTGCCATCATACACCGCTGGAAAATTGATGGTGCATTGCATAGTCCAAATGGCATTCTTCGAAAGGCGTATGTTCAATATGGGCATGTGAAGGTTGTTTTCTCTTGATCCTCCGGTGCAATTGCAATTTGATTGTAACCTGAGTAACCATCAAGGAAACAATAGTAAGGCTTCCCCACTAATCTATCTAACATTTGATCAATAAAAGGGTAAGGGGTAGTGGTCCTTCTGGGTAGCTTTATTAAGCTTATGGTAGTCTATACAAACCCTCCAACCGGTCACAGTCATGGTTGGGATTAGCTCGTTGTCCTTGTTGGTTACTACCGTTATGCCTCCCTTCTTGGGTACGTATGGCACTGGGCTCACCCACTTGCTATCCGAGATGGCGTAGATACTTCCAGCATGAAGCCACTTGATGATCTCTTTTCATACCACCTCTCGCACAGCTTCATTTAGTCTTCTCTAAGGCATCAATCATCGGCTTATGGTCATCCTCCAAGAGGATTTTATGCATGCAAATTGCCGGACTGATGCCTTGGATGTCGGCAATGGTCCATCCAATCGCCTTCTTATGATGTTGTAGCATCTGATCAGTTGTTGTTCATGTTCCTGCATCAACTTAGAAGAGATGATTACGGGCAACATATCATTGAGACCAAGAAAAACATATTTAAGTTGCACTGGCAGGAGTTTAAGATCTAAAACAGGTGGCTGGTCAATGGAAGGCTTTTGAATCACATGTTCATTCGAGGTGTAGTTCAAAGGTTCAAAGAACTTACCTGGACGTGTGCCTATCAAATTTACCTCCTAAGGACCTTCATTATTGGATGTATTATTGTCTAAGGAGTCACTGTCGTCAACGTTGTCGTGGCAGTCTTCTAGGTGACTGCGGTGGCAGTGACCAAGTTGTCTGTCGTGACAGCTTGATCTGATGCAGGGTTGGTCTATGATTACTTCTAATATTGCCTTACATTCTTCCTATGCATCAACTTGTTTAATGGCTTGGAGAACATTGAGCTTTATCTGTTGGTCATTGACTCTCATAGTCAGTTCTCCCTTCTCTACATCGATATAGGTTGTAGCCTTAGGACCGTAGTCCACCCGTACACTGAGCTCATGAATTCTATGGCATGCCAATTGTATCCAAAGTCCGTTCAAATCCAAGGTTCCGATGATAATATCCATGTTTAATATTCAATGATAATTTCGAAGGCCAATGTCTTCAATGTTATTATTAGTAACCATGTTTCAATATCAATATTCCATGATTTTAATGTCAATGCCAATGTCTGATGATTCATTTACAATGTTTCAATAACAATAACTATATCGATAACAATACACGATGGTGATGCCAATAACTATGCCCGATGTTCATTACCAAACTTACTGATGCAACTTCCTTAAAAGAAATGTTAGCTACTCGATCGAAATCAACAATAATGAATTCGGAAAGAATCTTCACCTAGTCCCGAGACTCTGACTACACTCACCTTGATATCCAATGCTCTTACGGCTCTCAGATGACCACGCCCTTAATTCTAGCTTTCGATGGAGATGGCAAAACCTCTCCCTCCACTTCTTGAGCTAGAAAATCAATAGGAGCATATTAAAAACAAGATTACGGTATCGTATTTGCAATAACAATATCAAAATCAATATCTAAGCTAACGATAATCATTAGTTATCAATATAACCATGGATAGGCAAAACCCTAACTTAAGATTATGTTTGATACATCCACGAAATCCAATGATTGATTGAGGAATACAACTTACCCGATCGATGACAATGATTTGATAACAATAGAACGAAGGAAAAAAGAAGTTTGAAACTAGCTCCAATGGAGGTGCTTGCTTAGGTGAAGAAGAAGAAGAAGATGATAAAGGGAGCTGCTTGCTTCTCAATGTTTCGGGTAAGTTTTCTTATGCCCAATTCCCTGTTCTATTTATCCTTTAGGCAATTTAGCTTTCATTCATAAAAAGGAAGCTTGCCAGATTATCCCATGTAGGTGGGATTTTAATTAAGTAGAGGCTAATCGCAAGATTAGTCCCTCAACTCCTACTACACTATGGTTTTGCCTTCAAACTTGCAATTTCCTCAATTTAGTCACGAATTAGGTTTCAATATTTTTCGATAGGGTACAACGACAATAATTTAACTCAATTAGAGTCTAATATCAAATAATTAACAAGTCGATATAATATTTAAACTTTATCGATGTGAGATTTCCAATCACCAAAACCCAATTCCATCTAGACCGAATTTTGGGGTGTTACAACGAATGCCTTGCTTCCTCACTGCTCTTGACTTTAGTTCTCTGCATTGATGGACAAAGAGAGAATAAGCACACAAGGCTTAGTGAGGAGTGCTCAAAAACAAAATATCATCAATGCATTCAAAACCAATTTCTCAAAACCATTGAAATCATCATTTCAAACCACTTGTAAAAACATTATGCATTGGAAACCATGCACTTAAACCTTTGGAAACCAGCATATGAAACCATATGCAACATTTATCATAGATAAACAGCAAATCCCATTGCTAAACCTCGATTTAAACTTTCCCATGCATAAGACCCATATACAAGGCTTAAAGAGAAATCATGTACGAATCAACATTATACAACGACATCATCAACATGATACATTTACAATTATATTGGCTACAAGTGATCTTAAACCAAATTCCATTTCCAAAATATCATATCGGATACACGAATGAAACATGTGTTCACAAAACACTTCATACATTCTCACCGGCAACACACAAGGTTCACACATAGGAGTTTTCGGTACACATAAACCCCTCAACTGTTGTGACACCCGTGGTGGAGTATTTGGTACTCCGTACAACCCCTCAACACCACCCATCGATAGATGTATAATCCACTAACGAGAGTTTTCAGTACCATAAACCCCTCTACCGTTATGGTACTTGGATGGAGTAATCGGTACGCCATATAAACCCCCTCCACATCCAAGACGACATTTTTAGTGCAATAACAATCCTATTTCTGGCCAACTATATCCGATAATATTTCAAATCACATCACTTGTCAATATAATTCATTATAACCACATATCTCACTGTTTTCATATGCATAAACACAAAACCAATTTCTCGAAGCAACAACCTTTCTTTAAACACAAGTATAAAACACGTATTTACATGGATCACATACCAAGCGCATCCATCATTATTTCATGATTAAAAACAATATATCACATACTTAAAACATGCACAAATATTAGGTAATTTTGTCCTTGTTTTTAAACCAAAACATGTAAATCAAGTCTCATATCAAACCGATATTCAAAAGGCAAAAATAGGGGAAAACTTACTTATGAACTTAGCTAAGCTTGTTATGCTTTAACCAAACTCCCAAAACCATAATTCGACAATCTTTATAGTACCAAAACACATTTGCCCTCACCAACACGAAAAACTTCAATTCGACCTCCCCTTGAATCCCTTGTTTTTCCCTTAATTGGCAAGATTAAATTGAAATCTTCAAGAAAACCAATGAAACTTGTTGTAGAAATCCAAGGAAATCATTTAGGAATCAAAGTTGGATGAAAAGGAAAAATCTCTGGAGATTCTAGAAGAGAAAAGCTAGTTTGGCTGATAAGAAAGTTGAGAGAAAAAAAGTTACGTAAGAAAATGTTTTGTTTAACTAAACCTTTTTTTATTAAATCCTTTCACATCCTTAACTATCATTTAATTAAACAATTATTAAAAAAGCCTAAATTAAGGGAGATAGTTGTTGAAAATAAAATAGCTCATTAAAGATTTAAAGTTTTAACTCTTTTAAAAAGAAGTCACCAAAAAGAGCTTTGCCAAAATTACATTTTAGTCATTAGTCAAAAATGTCACATTCCAAATTATTTTTCCCAAAATTGATTTCATCACAAATCAACATATATTAAATAAAGATTTTTAACCATTTCCCATATTTTCATCCCATAGAAAAATATCCAATTCTGAATCCGATTCAAATCTATAACCCGCTCCATCAGACTATCTAATTAACCCACAAACCACTAGGCTCAAAATTAGGGCGTTACAGGATAATTCTTCCTCACTTCACCTCAGACCTCCAAAAATGAGCTTAAGCCACCATGGAAAGATAGAGAAAGCTCAGAGGTTGAAGATGATATGAAAAAATAGAAATTGTGTCTCGCTCTCTCTTCCCGGATTTGTCCTTTTATGTGCTACCCAAGAAAGGACATTTTTCGTGCAGGTGTTTTGCGTGACCCAGAGCCGTACCAAATATGTTATAACAAATAATACAGTTGGCAGAGTTGTCCTTATCTTTGAACAGACTGGACAATGTTGTCACTAAATTTTCACCACCTCTTTTCTTTTCATTATTTATTTTATTGATTCATTTATTTTATTTTATTTATTGTTATTTAATTATTATTATTATTAATGTATATAATATATTATTAACATGGTAATATAAATATCAAATAAAATAGTCCAATAATTGAAAAGAGTCTATTTAGGGTCCATTAAAATTAAATAGGAGTCCAGTAAAATAAAAACCAATTTTGGGCCCTAAATAAAACTTTAGCTATCCATTTATTTTCCCTATGTGCAGGTTTAATATCAACCATTTGATCTAGTGCTAGGATCCATTGGTCCGGCTTCGATCAGAAAAGAGGAGCAACCACTCTCGCGCCCTCACGCGCTCCTCTCTTTGCGTGCATGCGGGCCACGCACTCAAAGCACCGAGTCATTCGACACGACGTCGCGTCCTCACACGACCTTCCTGACAGTCGTCCCACCACTACAGACCAGTGTTGACGATGACCATCCCACCACCGCCAACACATAGCCTGACCCGCGCCATCGTGACTCCTCCGTCTCTTACCGAATCTGTAGCAAGAAAAAAGGGAGATTTCAAACATGAAAATATGGAAAGAACCAACGCAAATCTGCTCAAATTCGAAACAAAATCAGAGCACACATCAGATCAAGGAAAAGGGGAAAGTCAACTCATATCACACTCAACATTAACTAGATTTTAGGGATTTTAATTTTTAATTTCTTTGTAATTTGAGAAACAAAAACACTATAAAAACCACAACTTTCCCTTGTAAATCACCACACACACACAATCAACACTATGATTTAGACACGAAAAAGACAAGAAAATACACAAAGAGTTCGGATTATGCGCTGAGATTTTAAGGTAAAGCTTTCGAATCGGAAACCATTATAACTGGAATTATCGGAATGAGAAGCAAGCTTTTTTTTCGGTATTGTATTATTTCATTTTTCTTTTGTTTACTTTATTTATATATTTGCCTTTATTTCGAATCTAATATACAATTAAAGTAAAATAAAAGTACCTTGTTCGAATCAATGTTGCCCAAATTAGTATAAAGATGGTGGCCGAATTTTAGAGACTTTAAAGTTAGGGAAAGGATTTGAATTTCGTTTAAAAAAGAGAACAATTTTGATTTTGCTTTTTTTTAAAGTGGATTCGAGTGGGATTTCTCAAAAGATTTGAAAAGGTTCTTTTTCAAAAAGATCGAGCATCGTAGTGAGTGTTACCAAACAGAAATGATGGGTTAGCGCCAGGATTGTTGGCAGTAATTGCAGTCCATTTACTGATAGGTAATGCCATTAAAATAGAATCATATTCATAAATTGACAAATAAATTGAATCTTACATGAACTCGCAAATTTCGACATTAAAGGGTTTTAATCTTTCCCCACGCGTAATTGACTCTCGAACCCGTTATTGTGTTTTCGCAGACCAAATCTGTTGTTTTAATAAAATAAAATGTTTTCTTAAAATAACCCATTTTTAGGTGATCCAATCACACCTTCTAAAAGATTGGTGGTTACTACGTGTTTTTTATGTCGGGCTCGAAAGGGTTGCGATAGCTTGACGACTCCGCTGGGGAATTTTTGTTTTTTACAAAAAAAAGAGTCAGACCACAAATCGATTACATTTTATTTAAACTTTGGAATTTTTAAAGTTCACATTAAATTCAATTTAATTATCTATCAATGAATATGATTCTATTTTACGTATTTTAAAATTCGTTAAGCTTTATACCCAAGCTTTGTCCCATTTGTTTAAGTGAGGGGAAACGCTTTGCTCATGTTAGAATACTGATTCTCCGTATGAGCCTAGTAAGTACCTTTGGGATTCATATGCCCTATGTCTTTGTAAGGATATTAATCCTTCGTAAAGGCATAGGAAATGAGTCCCCCTTAGTTGAACTTGATTCGTTTGTAGCTTATAATGGGCGAGAATCAGGAGCCTTGCTACCTTTAGTTGGGGACAACGAGGACAGCTTGGGAACCTTTTTAGAACCAAACTTTTGTGTGAGAATCTAGAAAACCCATTCCAATAGAGCCATCTAGAAAACCTTAGGCCTTTAGTCTGGTTAAAATTATTTCGTAAGGATAATCTGTGGAGACATGTCTTGGAGTGTTGGAATGCGCTGCCAAGAATTATTCGTACAATGAAACTATATTGGACCTTTTACATTTTATTTCCGTTTTGTCTCAATTAGAAAAATCTTTTGCCATGGATGAAAGGTACCTAAAGAAAAAGGAAGACAGTGCAGATGTATGGTGACCACGTGGACGAAATACTAAAATATGCTCACACCAGTACCAAGCAGAATATCGTGCATAAGCTGCAAGTGCTATGAGACTACTTTGACTGTGCAATCAAGCAGTTATTGCAAAATGAAGAATTTGAAGATTATCATTGGTCCACTAGGCTTAGGAGAAATGTCAAAAGAACCCAGGAGCGAGACGAGTCCAACAAAAGTATCACAACCTAAATTGAAGACGTAGCTAGGCATGTGATAATGATAGTTAGAGAAGCTACATTACTTTGCCCCCACGTCAGACAAATAGGGAAAGTGAGACCAGGGCTTCAAAGACTGATTGAAGAAATAGAGGAACTGGGTGCTCAAACTGAGACATGTTCATAGGACATTTGTCATCCAATGAAGACTAATTATATAGCAATACCTTAATGGAATCGGTGGCCCTTCGCTTGCATTCAAGCATTTGCATTTTTTATTGTTTCTTGCATTTATGTAGTGGTCTCTGCATATATTCACAAATGATAAGAATCTAATAACATGATAGAATTTTAAAAATAGAAAAAACATCTCACAAATACGATACTCGTTCTCGTCCAGAGACTTGTCCATGGAAAACAGATTGACAACTTTGGAGAATAGCCACAAAGGTACCCAAGACAGACTCGATAAAATGGAGAGAGAAATAAATTGCACGAGCCCTAAGAAACACTATCAACTAGATAGCAGCTATGTTATGTCTCAAAGGCCTAGAAAAGTAATGGTGGTTAAAGCCGTAGATGTTTTGTTGCCCTAGCCCGGGATGACTAGTCATACATTTCCATTGAATAGGAGGTCCAGATCCATACAGCAGAAACCTCATCTCATAGTCCAGCAAGGTCGAGGATAAATCATAGAGAAAATCAAGGCATTGAGGTTTAGAATCTCCATAAGGCAACTGATAGGTCCAAAATGAACAAGAAGCTAGAAGATCAATGTAAGAGGCTCAAAGAGATCATCAGAGCCCTACAATGGTAGCGTAGATGCTAGAGATCTAAGTCTTGTGTCTGACATGGTAGTTCATCCAAAGTTCAAAGCTCCCAACTTCGAGAAGTATGACGGGACCACTTGCCCTTGGTCGCATTTGACCATGTACTGCAAGAAAAATGTCACAATATTTGGAAAACGAGAAGTTACTCATCCATTGTTTCCAAGATAGTCTATCAGAGTCTGTTGCCCAATGGTATACTCAATTGAGTTGGGTCAACATACGAACTTGGAGAGATCTATCAAGAGCTTTATTTGAACACTACAAGTATGTGACATAAATGATCCCTAACCGACTCGTTCTGCAAGATATGGAACACATGCGCGATGAGAGCTTTCGAAAGTATCCCCATAGGTGGCGAGATGTGGCAGCCCAAGTACAAACTTCACTATTGGAAAGTGAGGTTACTCCAATGTTTGTGGAGACTTTAAATTTTCCCTTCTATGACCGCATGTGAAACCTTGTCACCGAAGGTTTTGCAGACATGGTCATGAACGAAGAATATATATTGGCGGCTATAAAAATGAAATACTCGAGGAAGAAGAATAATAGCGATCGCATATAACTTGAACTACTCCGAAGATTAAATCTTGTTGCGAAGAAAACAAATTGAGCTTGGCTGAAGTTCGTCCTTGCCTTTATGTGATAATGCTTAATTTACTTAGACTATGTGAGTCCATACCTAGAATCAACCATTTTGCATTTGCCCGCGAGCATTGGGAATCTTTTGTTAGGACCTCTATGCTAATCTACTTAAAGATGCATTCCTTTTTTTCTCAAATGACAAACATTTCTTTTCATTTTTCATCCATTTCTCTTCAAACATACATTTTTCTTGTAGAGATCCTATTATTGATTGTATGAATGAGTTTTGGATATAATCCTGAGATAGAGGGGCAAAAAGTGTGTTCAATATTAATGAGAAAATCCTATGTACATATTTTGAGTGAATTTTCCTCTCATGCATTGTTGTTAGGGTATTTAAATGAAGTGATAACTCCAAAACATCTACCAACTGAAGAATACGTTCGATGATATTTGTGTGTGAAACGACATTTGGCATCCCTTCATTTCCCTTCACGAATAAGAAAATAAAAATCCATTGTTGTCCCCCTTTGAGCCTGATATTTTTCTTGTGATTTAACCCTAATCAAGGATCACTCCCCACACTGGGAGCAAAGGGGATGAAAAGCTATTCAGATCGAGCTGAATGTCCTAAACTGAAAAAGAAAGGGGCGCGAAAAAAGAAAAAAAGGAAAAAGAGGAAAAGAAAAAGAAGAAAAAAGAAAAAAGATAATAAAAAGAATAATGAAGAAAGAAAAAAGAAATGGAGAAAAGAATAAATGAAAGCTTAGGTACGAAGGGAAACTTGAAACGAATCCTTCAAATGAGACATGTGCCAAAAAGGAAATGAACTCTAGGGTGAAAACCCAAAATGGGCAGTCTAGAGTGATCTAGAGAAGAAAAGAATAATGATTTCATCAAGAAAGATTGATCCTTGGTTTAATTACCCTTAAAACATGTATTTGAGCCTATATACCTTTTTCTTGGTAACTTGAGCGTAGCCCACATAAGAAGCCATAAAAGACCATTTGGATCACACATAAATATTTGAGAAGAGAAGTTTGTTTTTCAGAACACATTCGACCAAATTGAGTTAACCTTTCTTCAGGGACCTCAAAATTTCTAATGACTGATTGAGATTAAAAAAGTGGGAAATTTAACATTTGTGGAGTGGGTGAGTTAAAGAGAGCCACCTAAAAGTTGGGCACTATCCGGTTGATGAATTCATGAATTATTCATACTATGAATTTTTGGGGCATCTGATTTTTCTCCTTTTCATGTTTGCCACGACTATTTTCTTAAAATCCTCATTGTTAGCCTTTTCTTGCATCTTCCATGACTTCATCCTTTAAACTATCATTTCTAGCCTTTTCTTGCGTCTTACAAGCAGACTAACATAGATTTATGAAAAAACAAAGGATTTCTTGGTATTGATTTCAACCGTAGGGAACCAGGAACGAATATTTCCCATCACATCAGGAAACAATTGAACCTCAGTTTGAACAAGGGTTGTAACACCCCTCACCCGTGTTAGGAGCGAGGAGCGTTACGACGAGAAAACAGAACGAAGAAACAAGAAATTTTTTAGCCTATTAAATTTTTTTCTACTTAACTTATCCCTATTGGATAAGTAACTTAGCTAGCAAGTTATCAATTCAATTCATTGCAACATTTAAGATTCATTTGACTATTCATTTATTACCTAAAGCCTTCTGACTCACTCATTAGGTAGAATCAAGTTATCTATGTATCATTACTTACTAGGCTTAGACAGAATTGAAGTTTAACCATCCATTAGATACAATCACAATGATCACTAGATCCATAACTTAACGCACTTATTTATATAATTCTAGTGTATTCATTTGCAAGACAAAGATATAGTATTTACAAGGACCATTACTTATATACATCATATGCAACTAAGGTCATTACAATGCTTGATCAAGTTTTTACATACATATTCACTAATCAATTCAAATGCATGACAAGCTATGACTTATACATAATTCTAGTTTGCCACCATCTTGAAGTGCTTCAAAGTAAATAAAAAGTCAACTTCAAGCTTTGCATGTCTTACTTCGAATCCAAGGAAGTTGGCTTCAATACATAGTACTGCTTGGGATTACTTTACCTGAGGTTTGGGAAGAATGCAGACCAGAGTGATAAGTACTTTTGATGTACTTAGTGAGGTAGTATCTAGAATCTATCAGTTTTAATCAAGTTTCAAGTGTCAAGTAATGTTACATGTTTGATCATTTCTTAGGTCAAGTTATCCAAGTAACCCAACCTATCTATTTACTAAGTCTATTCAAATTCCCAATCAAATCAAGGCTCAACTACTATAATTCAAACAAGATAGATACCGCAAGGAATTAGACATAAATCAAGTAAATTCAATGTTTTAGATTCAAGGTCCATTACAAGGACACACATTGCCCACTTAAGTCGAAGTAGTTTGTCCAATTAAGACTCCAAGGTCTTTCGAATGACTTACTTCCAAGACAAGAAACATTCAAAAATAGCATTTATACAAGAAAGACTCATTCTCATTAAACTTCTAGTCTTGATTACCTAAAATGATCATCTAAGCATGATTTTCCAATAGGGTTCTTTAATTCATTCGATTGGTTGTTTAAATAGTAAGAACCATTGTACTCAACTTAGTCGAGTTATATACAACTTAAATTGCCCAATTGATCACTTAGTTACATTTAATCTCTTAGGTTCCAATCATGTTCTTAAGTTATGTAGTAATCCATGCTAAAATTCACTACGCTTATTGCATTCACTTAATCATTCAATCATAGTAACATTACTAGTACTTAACATACATAAATCTGACAACACAATCATTTTTACAGATTAATCTATATGATTTCAATTGTTTATCCTTCTATTCATTTAAAACATGGTAGTAACTACTGTCCCAAACTGTTTCCAAAACAGTTTACAAAACTGTCTAGAACTTCAATACTACTGCTACCAACCAGTATGAGTATTGGTCGTTTAAACACTTATAATTTTTATTTCGTACGTCGTAATTCCGAACCATTTATATTGTTACAAAGCTTATTTAACCCTCCTTACAACTATTTAGACGTTTCATTTTAATGCTTTTCCAATTAATAGAGTTTTTAATTCAAAGGTAAGGCAATTACATTTTTGGACAATTTGCACTGCCTGGAGATTTTTATTTTCAGATTTTAGCTCACAAATCGGAATTCAATTCTATTTTCTTCTAATGAAAATAGACTTACTAAGGTTCATTCTATATATATTTCAGCCATTAATTCGACCTACACAATTTATGGTGAATTTTCAAGTGGTTGCTTAGAACCGAGTATTCTTGGCAGATTTCACTAAGCTTGATTTTATCTTCATTATTCACTTAGACCATGCTTCTAACCTTATTATTCATCATATATTTCGTATTCCTATTAATCTAGTCAGTCCAATTTACCTATCCATTTCCATTATCAAGGTTGGTTAACAAGTTTACCACAGAATATGTTGCCATTATCAAGTTGATTGAGAAGTTTACCATTAAACACATTAAGCATATATGTCATTCATTAATCCAATTTTATTATGTAACAATTAATCACAAGAGCCAACAATCAAGTTGTTATGTCCCATTATGGTTCATTTTAATCCCTTGATTTAATAAGTTAAGCTCCTTTAACTAAATCTAGATCATTTCATATTGAATTAGTCAACAGATTAAACTCGGGTCTTCTTCAATTGACTTCAAGGTAGTTTATCTTATATAACATTATTCTATATCTACTTCCTTTAGATTAGATCCAAGTATTTAGACTCTAATTTTTATTCAAATTAGGTAGACTCAAAGATATGGTCCTAGTTTCACAAGAACTAGATTAATTTCTAGGACCATGCAACCAAACAAGCCAAACAATCTAGTGAACCAAGCAAATCCAACAAGCTAAGCAAACCAGGAAATTTAAGCATATTAAGCAATTCAGCAAATCAAGCAATCAAGTAAGCCAAGCAAGTAACAATTTCAAGTTCTATTTAGCTAGGTCTTAATCCATTCTTTTAGCATGTTTTAGATTATTATACATAATCTATTCGAATGGTTCAACTTAACAAGATCAATCAATTGCATTCATGGTATTATATCATACTAACCAAGCAAGAATACATACACAAGCATTATGTAAACTCAACAAGAAATAGTAGACATGTATCAAACAATTCCAGCAAAAGATCAGCTTGACTCATTTGAATAGAGTCCATTTAACCACATAGCTTATCCTTCAAATAATGTGCAATCCAAGATGACAATTCCATCAATCCAATCATATAATTTCATTTTACTAGAAGCTCAATAGCAAGAGTCATGTTACTCATTCATTATTCATGTTAGCATGTCTTATTTCAAGCTTATTAACTTTGTTTTGCCTTGGTAGATAGTAGGACTAGGTAATCGAGTCACAAGACGGTTCACAAAGTACCTACAAGATGATACACAAAGTATCTAACAAGGAGGTGTCCACTACACCACACAAGATGGTACACAAAGTACCTAGAAAGATGATACCCAAAGTATCTAACAAGAAGGTGACTAACCACTCAACAAGATGGTAGGCACAGTACCTAACAAGACGAGCTATATACTCTAAGGCATGTTGTTCTACCTACGACTAACCAGTAACCAAGGGCTTATTAAGTCTTTTCATTACAAGCAGTCACGCAACAAGTGATTAAGCATCAAACATGACAAGGACAAGTTCATTTCAAGTCTCTTGGTTATATGAATCCTAGATCATTTTACAAGGTTTTATGACATGAATTTCGAGCATACTCTCATTCTGCATCAACAAGCATCAAGCAAGGATCATACCAATCCATTCGAACAACAACAAACACAAGGAAAATTGTTCAAGCAAGAATTATCATGCTTCTAATTCATTAGTTATCAAGTATCAATTTCAATCCAGTTACCAAATTGCCCTTTAATCAATGCTTCCCTTAAGTTAGCTTACCAAATATAGATTAAGTTCATTTCATGGCATAGTCAATAAATAATAGGGTAGACGCGTTAGGGTGGTTAGGATCTAAGTCCCAACCCTAAAAGAAAATTACACTCACCGTGTACCCTAAAGTTACGGGATATTTGAATCCTTGTTTACATCTCGGTACTTATCCATCCTTGCCCCCATTTTCTTAATCAAGCATTCACATAACATAATCATGCATTAGAACCATATCAAATTCAATTCACATTAGCATTCAAATACTCATTTTCTCACAAGTAGCAAATCTGCCACTGTCTGGCACCTTGGACACTAATTACTAATTTGTTCATATCTTTTAATCTACACATCGAAATTTCGATTAGTTTATATTGTTGGAAAGCTAATTCAATTATCTAATCAACCATTTATGACTCATATTTTTTAGCCTTTCTAGATTAATACAGAATTCAATTTAAAGTCATGTCAAATTACAGTTTTAAATCTGCCCAGTTCTCATTTAAATCCACTTTTATGAGCTAATTAACCTAGGACCTTTACTTGAACAAAAGAGGTGGCAAAATTTTTTAAAAATGAGAGGGAGTTGATTTTTTTATATTGTTTTTTTTCGAAACAAAAAGCATTCAAGAAAGGTTTTCTATATATATCACACTGTCGTTAAGTGGCGGCCGGCACGATGGCCGGTCATCGGTTCTTTTATCAATGAAAGACCCGGTGAATATTTTAAAATGAATTAAAATGGGTGTTTTGATCCATTTTTTTAATTTTGAATAATGAAACGTGTTTATAAAAAGTGGGTTTTGTACCCAAAATTAATTGGGTTTATTATACTCATTAACCCTGTTTGCAAATTTTTTAAATTTGGTCACCGTTTTCTTTTAAATTCGAACATAATTTTTTAATTTTGTTTTAATGCAGTCACTTTCTTTTTTCCCTTAAAAATCCCTTTTGTAATTATTAAATCATTTAAAAAAAATTAAATTTAAATTATTTTTTTCTAAAAAAATAAAAATCCAGATTTTAAATCAAATGATGACCCGATTTAGGAATGATTCCATTTTAATTAATCTCACACGCTAATTTGTGTCTAATTTAATTTAACTCTTTTTTATAAAATCTTTTTTTTGTTTTTGCAATTTAATTTCTTGTTTTCTTTTTTTATATTTTAATTATTTCATTGCTTGCTTAATAAAAATAGAATAAAATTAATGTGGTGTCTTACCAAACGGAAATGACGGGTTAGGGCCATGAGTGTTGGCGATGATTGGAGTTCATTTTTTGAATGGTAAGACCATGTATGTCTGTGCACTTCTGGTATGGGTATCGGTACTCGGGCCTCAGTATCGATACTCATAGACTAATTTTGGCTAGATTGGTATAGGTGCATCGATACGAATTGGAAGTGTATCGATACGATTTGGAAGTGTATCGATGCGACTTGGTAAGCGTATCGATACCCCTATGAATAATGCGCACTTGTATCGATACTCGAGGAAGGGTATCGACACCCTCTCTCAAACTTTGGTTACTGCCTTCTTGAGTATCGATACGGGTTATAGGTGTACCGATACCTGACATTTAAATTAGTTAAATGGAATCTTTAAAAGTCTGAAGTGTTACATTTTAGTCCCTAAACTTTGTGTATGCAATTGGATGGGTTTGGATGGTTCGTTTCTGCTGAAATTAGTCAGATAAGTGTGTTTTATTATTAATAAAAGGTTGGTAACCTTAAAATTGGAAAGGTCCCTATAATTTACGGAAATTACAATTTGGTCCCTAAAAGCATAAAATTTCAACTGAACCCCTAAACGTTATCCGTTTGCTGCGCCATTTCTTTCTAAATGTTTTGTTGATCACATATAGTTTTAAATTGCATCTAGAGAAGATAAAAGAAAAAAGGGTCGTTAATTGAAGTCGGCTTTAATAAGTTGGATTCGATTTTCCCCGTGTAATCTCCTTGGTTCAGGTTGGACGTCTAGGTCGGGGTAAGAGAGTTACATTTGGTGGTATTAGAGCCAGGTTACGAAAAGTTGGGATGATGGTAAGTTGTGGGTAAATGATTTATGATGTGGTTGTGTGTTGTGGTACTATTTGCTTGGTCTGGTGAATGTTTAAGCATGTTAATGTTGAATATATGATAATGACGTTGTACATGATAACGATTGTGCCGAGTCTTGGTGCTTGAGATATATGATGCTAAAGTATGCATGTGATATGCTTGTTCCATGTTGGGGGGAAATTGGAATACCCATTGCCTTATTATCTAGTAAAATGTTTTAATTGGTTTTGAAAGTCTTGGGATCCTTGTAAGATCTGGCCTAATTATTTGTTTGTTTTATGTTCATGTTTTAATGATAACTAGCACAATGGGACCGAGACGGGAGTTGGGTTCTGGAGCAATAGCTCCTGTTGATGAGCAAATTGGCCAGGAGAACGAGGTTCTGCCTGGAGGAAACTTACCTCCACCGCCGCCACCACCTGGGGGTGGGGAGCAGTAGCAACAAGGACAAGCGGGTCCGAGAATTGGAGATTGGACGCCTTTGGTACAGGCAATGACGGAATCATTTCAGGCTGTTGTTGCCGGAGTGCATGTGCAGGCTTCTACTGCTGGGCAAACGAGATTGCATTGGAGCGATTGAGGAGTTTGGGAGGAGTAGAATATCGAGGATTATCTCTTGATGCGTCCGAGGCATGGCTGGCTGGTACGATCCGTATATTGGATCAGATGGAGTGCAGTGATGCACGAAAGTTGGGTTGCGCAGTATCATTATTTCATGGTGATACATATACCTGGTGGGCTACTGCGACTGCGGTCTTGGAGCCGGAAGAGGTAGATTGGAAATATTTTCGGTCTACTTTCAAGTGAAAGTACCTTGGAGTTAGATACTTGGATGATAAGAATAGAGAATTTATGTCTCTTGTTCAAGGGAGTATGGTTGTTGCTGAGTGCGAGATCTAGTTCGTATAGTTAAGTCAGTATGCTCCAGAGCTGATACCGAGTGAGGCATCGATGCGATCGTTTTCAGTACGGCCTGGTACAAGAGGTTAAGACATATATGCTTGCGACAGATTATACGGATTTCGATGTGCTCGTGACTTGAGCTAAAGATATAGAGTAGAGCTTGGGTTTAACCTCGCGTGGGGGTGGTTCCAGTCTGGGGAAGAGAGCTGCTAAAGCTGGCCCAAGTGGTGGGTAGAGTAAGAGAAATCGGGACCGTGGATATCAGCCTGCGGCTAGGCGTGGCAATTTTGGACGTTGTGCACCGGTTCAGAACAACAGGCAGAGAGCTGAACAGAACACGTGATGGACGTGTCGTTCGTGGAAGCACTTGAGGAAAGACTGCTCTCGTGCGGCTCGTGAGGTTCAATCTCCTGTAGTTGGGGCTAACTCGTGTTGGAATTGTGGATCTGCTGATCACATGAGGCGTGCGTGTCCTCTGTTAGCGGGAGGTGGTCAGGGTCGTGCACCAGCTGTAGCACAGTAGAGAGGCCATGGGCACGGCTGAGGCAACTTCCAGAGGAGGGAGGATGGCTAGAGAGGTGTGGCCCATGTCGTTGCGATTCAGCCTAAGGGAGGTGGTCCCGCGAGGGTGTATGTACATCGTGAGGGACGCAACGACACCGATGTGATCGCATGTACCTTAACATTGCAATCCTTATCCTTGTTAGCATTGATTGATTCTAGATCTATGCATTCATACATCTTGAGTGAGCATGCGCATTTGCTTCAAATTCCTGTTGAGATGTTAGATGTAGGAATGCAAGTAACAAGTTCCTTTGGTGAGATTGTGGTTACAAGGAATCTGTATAAGAGGTGCCCGTTGTCTGTTCAAGTTCATGTATTTCCTATTGATTTGATGAAATTACCTTTTTATTGTAACCCCCTTAGCCCGCCTAGATGCCCGAACCGAACTAAGAAGATTACACGGGGAAAATAGAAGTCAACTCGTAAAAGTCAACCTCGATTAACGACCCTTTTTTTCTTTTATTCTTTTCTAGATGCACATTGTTATCCTATATGATCAGCAAAGCGATTAGGCGAAAACAGCACAGCAATCGGAGTTCGATTAGGGGTGTAATTGCATGCATTTGACTTTTAGGGACTAAACTATAATTTCTAGAAAATACAGGGACTTTTCAGGTTTTAGAGTTACCAATTCATAATTAGTCATGTAACACGCCATCATGTCAAAATTCATCTAAAACGGATCATCCAAACTCATCCAATTGAACATACATCGATCGGGGACCAAAATGCAACACTTCCAAACTTAAAAAGATTATTTTAACTGAATTTTAACGACCCGTATCGATACGCCTTAACATGTATCGATACGCAAAATGGCAGTAGCCAAAGTTGACAAAAGGGTATCGATACGCTTGAGCCCGTATCGATACTACATTCAAACATCTGCCTAGGTGTATCGATACGCAGACGTATCGGTACACCTAAGCTAAAAAGCCAAAATTAAGCCTCGTTGTATCGATACTCTTCCCCGAGTATCGGTACACATGCTAGAAACTCACTTTCAACAGCCTTTTAAACACATTTAACAACATCAAAACATGCTTAAAACATACATGCATGCTATAATCAACTTACCATACATATAAGCATCAACAGACAACATAACATACTCATTAAGCATATCAAATCATGGTGAAATGTTAACTACTCAAGCATGCTTAAGAAAATAAGCCATAACATGGCCAAAAACCAAGGTATAAGACCATAAACCGAAATAAGGCCATTTACAAGTCCCAAACCACAAACCAAACATGCTCAAAACATTTAACATCACCAAATAAAACCAAGAGTAGAAATCCCTCCCATTGCCTCTTATTTCACTAAAGTAAATCCACGTACATTGCTTAGTCAAAAGTACTTGGAATCCACTTGCTCTCTTGCTGCCTCAATTGCTTAATTCTCTGCATTGATGAAACAAATGAGCGTAAGCATAAAGCTTAGTGAGAACCGCTATATATCCAACATTCATCAATGCATTTTGAAAACCATATCATTATCACTTTGAAAACATATGTCTTTCTATAAAACATGCTCTCCAAAGCATCAATGCACTTTTAAAACCGCATGCTCATAGCATCACTAAAATAACAGCAAAATCCTTTACTCATGCTTTAAACCAAGCATCACAAGCATTCTAGCATAATTCCCAAGCATCACATGCTTAATTCATTTCACAACATCATTATATGGGCTCGCAAGTGATCATTGACAAACCATCTCAAAACCAACACAATTAACACAATCGGATATGCGGATTACAAGCGTTGTCCCACATGCTTCATACACACTACCAAACTACACAAGGCTCACACACGGGGTTAGACCATCAACCGTTGTGACACCCATGGTGGAGTTTAACGGTAAAATCACAACCCCTCAACACCACTCATCGGTAGTTGTATAATTCCACTAACGAGAGCACGAGACATAAACCACAAGATCCACACACGGGATTAAACCATCCACCATTGTGATCTTAGCCTCAATCGTTAGGGTAATTGGATGGAGTATACGGTACAATCACAACCCCTCGACATCCAAGACGACTTTATTCACAGTGCACCCAATCATATAGCTGGCTAACTATATCCAATTAAAGTAACCAAAAACCATGTAACGCCCTTGTTTTGGGCCTAGACGTATTAGATATCGGATCGGATCGGTCGAGAACGGTTCGAATAGTGTAAAGTGATTTAAGGAAATCAAGGATCGGGATAGGATAAAAATGTGGTAAAAATTGCTAAAATCCTCTAAAAGTATGTTTAAGAGGTTGGTCAAGTCAATTTTACAAAACAGATTTCGAAAATGGAACATTTTGAGTAGTGACCAAATTGTAAAGTTTCAAAACTATAGAAATGTGATTTTTAAAGAAGAAGCCAAATTCTTAGAATCTTTAGGGTGCTTTATGGCAATTTAGCCTTTCCTTAATATGACATGTGCTTTAAATGGTTTTTAATTAAATGGTTTTATTTGGTTTTACTTTAATTGATTAAATTAGGTAGTTATTTAGAGATTTCCAATTACGTAACTACCAACTTCTTTTCATTTTCAGCCAAACACAATTTCACTCATCTTTCTTCAGAATTCTTTCTCCCAAAAACTCTCTCAATATTTCCTAAACCATTTTCAAAAAAATCTTTCCTAGTTCTTCAAGATTTTGCTAAGGAAAACATGTCATTCATTGAGGGAAGCAAGGATTGGAGGTAAATCCCATTCTCAACCTTGAATAAAAGTTCTTTATTGAAATTCCCAAGATATTTGGCTTCTAAATACTATTTTTGGTTGAGTTTTCATTATAGTTTTGATTTGAGATCAAAATCTTGTGAAATTGTGGTTGAAATCTTAATTTTCGGACTTGATGTGTTAAGCTCTATTTTGTACTGATTTTAATTGAGTTCTAAGTTGATTAATATGTTGAAATGAAGTGTTGATAACATAGATCCCGAAATCCATGAGATCCTTGAGTTTCTTGGTTGTTTTAAGTGAGTTTTTGAGGTGAAATGGTGGAATCTTGTTTGCTGGAGGTATAAGGTTGGGTTAGGTTATTTGTTAGATGTGTTTTGATGATTGTAATGCTTTGGAAGCGATGCATGTTGGCTTGGCTTGGTTTAGGAAGCAATCGATTGGGTTTTCGGTTGTTTTGGATGGGTAATTTGGTGTAGTTTGGGTGAGCAACGAGATTGTGAATTGTTGCTGGTGTTGAAATGCATTTGGATCTCTGTTTTGATGATGTGAAAACAGGGGATCTTGATCCAGAAGCGAACGAGGTGCTGTTCGAGGCTCTAGAAGAGTAATTTTCATGTCAGCGAGCAAGGCTGCGCCTATCGGTGAGTGAAAATGGATTCTCTTGCTTTGTAACGCTTTGAGCGTGGAGTTGTGAGCTTAGTGTAAGTTTGAAACACTTAGCTAAGCTCAAGAGTAAGGGGTTCGGAAGTCACTCTTGGAAATGTGTTATGTTTTGATGAAAATGCACTCGAGATAAATGTGGTTTTGTTACTGTTTTTAAGCATGTTTAAGCATGGATAAATGCTGGATTTTAATGCCATTATGTTAAGGATGCACTAGGTAAGTGATCCTTGGTTTTTCATATGATTATGCATATGATGTTAAGCATGTTATGCTTGTGGAAATGACACTATGGTTATGCTTGAAAACAGTGGATTATTGATATTAAATGATTATATTGGCAAGTGATGAAAATGGTTTTTGGTTACTTTAATCGGATATAGTTAGCCAGCTATAGGATTGGGTGCACCATGAATAAAGTCGTCTTCGATGTCGAGGGGTTGTGATTGTGTCGTAATCTCCATCCAAGTACCCTAAGGATTGAGGTTAAGACCACAACGGTAGATGGTTTAGTCCCGTGTGTGAGTCTTGTGTATGTGTCTCGTACTCTGGTTAGTGGAATTATATAACTACCAATGAGTGATGTTGAGGGGTTGTGATTGTGCCATTGTTCTCCACCTTGTGTAGTCTGGTAGTATGTATGAAGCGTGTGGGACAACGCTTGTCATCTGCGTATCTGATTGTGTCTTGTGTTGGTATGGTTTATGGATTATCACTTGCGAGCCAATATAATGTAAATGATTAATGTTAAGCATGAGATGCTTGTAAATGATGCAAGGATGCATGAAATTCTTGGTAAAGCATGAGCAAAGGTTTATTTGTTGTTTTAAAATGTTGCATATGAGCATGTATTTATAAGGTGCATTGATGTCTTGAGAAGACATGTTTTATGAAAAGGCGTGTGTTGGAAAGTGGTGGTTTTACAAGTCATGTGGTATGCATTGATGAATGTTGTTTAGCGATCCTCACTAAGCTTTGTGCTTACGCTCATATGTTTCATCCATGCGGAGAATTAGGAGATTGAGGCAACACACAAGCAAGGGAATCAAAGCATTTTGTTTTAGCAAAGTATATGGCTTTACTTTGGTGTAATAAGAGGCAATGGGTGGGAATTTATACTCTTGGATGGTTGTGGATGTTCCTTTTTACTTTGAGCATGTTTGGTGGTTTATCCTTGAGTTGTAAATGGCCATTATGGTTTGATTTTGGATGTGAATGTTGATTTTATCTTGTTATGGCTTTGGTGGACTAGAGAGCATGCCTTAGTATATATGTTTGCATGTTGGATGCCATGTCGTAGCTAATGCCTCAAAATGATGACTGTTTGTGTGTATCTATGTTGTATGCAAGTTGTGGCATGTTTCGGGAATGTTTCGAATATGAAAAGACGTGAAAAACTAGCAAAATCTGTTGTTGAAGGGCAAGGCGCATCGGAACGCCCTTGCCTGTTTCAGAACAGAGGCCCGAAATGGCCATGAGGTTTCGGAACGTGTTGGGACGTACCGAAACGATTTTGCTACTAGAATGGGGTGTTTTGATACGGGTCTCGAAACGCAGCCGAGTATCGAAACAGTCAACCTGGTTTTGAAACGAACGTTCCGATACGAGTCTATGCGTTTCGGAACACCTGACCGTTGAGTTTGAATTTGGACTGTTTCAGGTTTCTGGTTCTCACATTTTGGTCCCTAAATTTTGGATGCTTAACTTAATGAGTTCGAACGATCCGTTTGAAATGAAATTTGACATAATGGCATATTATATGATTAATTACGGATTGGTAATATTAAAACTTGTTTAGTCCTTATAATTCTGGAAATTTACATTTTAGTCCCTAAAAGACGTTTTTATGCAATTGAACCCCTGTTTAGGTTCTATTCTCTGTGTCACTTCCGCTTAAATGAATTGCTAATCATATAGGATAATAATGAGCATCTAAAAAGATAAAAGAAAAAAAAGGTTGTTAATCAAGGTTGACTTTTGGGTTGACTTTGGTTTTCCCCGTGTAATCTTCGCAGTTCGGGTCGAGCGTCTAGGCCAGGCTAAGGGGTTACATTTGTTGGTATCAGAGTCAGGTTACGAAAGAATTAGGGATGTTGGTATGAGAAATTGATATGTAATGACGTATGTTGTTTGATAAGCATGATATTTGTTGAAATTTTGAAGCTTATGCTATGCTTAATTGATGTGAATCGCGTGTGGAATGAATATAATTGCGTGGTGATGATGCAATGTTGTTATGTGCTGATTTTGGATGATGGAAAGCATGTTGAGCATGATGTTTCATGTATGCTATGCTATGTTGAGGGTAATTGGGGTGCCCATTGCCTTATTACACTAATCAAATGTTTTGTAAACTTGGATTCTTGCTTGCAGCTGGCCTAAATGGTTTGACTTGTTTAAAATAGCACTATGGGTCCAAGAAGAGAACTGAGGTTGAATACGATAGTGCCAGCGGCTGAGCAGGGTGACCAGGGTGAACAAGGGACTGATGTCCTTCCTGGTGGAAATTTACCTCCTCCGCCACCACCTGGAGGTGGGGAGCAGGTGCAGCAAGGATGTACTGGTCTTGGTTTGGGTGATTTGGTGCCTTTGGTTCAGGCGATCACCAGAGTGTTTCAGGCCGATGTTGCCGGAGCGCATGTTCAGGCCCCTGCAGCTGGGCAGGCGGGCTTACCTTTGGAAAGGTTGAGGAGCTTAGGGGTTGTGGAGTTCTATGGTATGTCTTCTGAGGCGTCAGAAGCCTGGTTAGCAAGTACGGTCCGTATCATGGATCAGATGGGTTGTAATGATGTGCGCAAGCTGGGATGCGCAGTTTTTTTGTTGCAAGGCGATGCCTACAGCTGGTGGACGACTACCACTGCTAGTATGGAACCCAATGAGGTTGATTAGGAGTATTTCAGAGGTTCCTTCAAGAGGAAGTATCTAGGGGTGAGATACTTGGACGAAAAGAAACGCAAGTTTGTTTCGCTTGTTCAGGGCAACCTTTCTGTGGCTGAGTACAAGGTCCAGTTCGTACGCTTGAGCCAGTATGCCCCTGAGCATATACCTAGTGAGAGGCACCGTTGTGATCGCTTTCGGTACAGTCTGGTACAGGAAGTCAAGACGTATATGTTGGCTGCAGATTACACCGACTTTGATGTGCTTGTGTGTCGAGCGAAAGACATCAAACATAATTTGGGTCTGACGTCTCGAGGTGTTGGTTCTAGCTCTAGGAAGAGAGCAGTTGAGTCTAGTTCCGGTGGTGGACGGAACAAGAATGGACGAGACATGAGATACCAACCTGCTGCTAGGCGGGGTAATGGTGGACATAGTGCACCTGGTTAGGGAGATAGGATGAGGGCTGAACAGAACACATGCTGGACATGTGGTTCTCGGGGTCATTTCAGGCAAGAATGTCCTCGGGCAGCTAGAGAGGTCCAGGCTCCTATTGTGGTGACAGGGAACTCATGTTGGAATTGTGGTTCGACGGATCACATGAGGAGGGAGTGTCCTTTGTTGGCTGGTGGAGGCCAAAGACGTGCTCTTGTAGTAGCTGCACCTCAGAGAGGTCGTGGGCATGGCCGTGGGAACTTTCAGAGGAGAGACGAGGGACAACGAGGTATTGTTGTAGCTGTCTGACCTGAGGGAGGTGGACCAGCGAGAGTTTATGCTCAGCGCAAGGAGCACAATGATACAGATGTCATCGCATGTACCTTTGTTCTTCAGTCTTTATCTTTGCTGGCTTTGATTGATTCTGGATCCACACATTCTTATATCTTGAGTGAGCATGCACATTTGCTTGATATACCTGTTGAGATGCTTGAAGTAGGAATGCAAGTGACTAGTTCTTTTGGTGAGACTGTAGTCACTAGGAAGTTGTTTAAGAGATGTCTTTTATCTGTACAAGGACATGTTTTTTCTTGTGGATTTGATGGAGTTACCTTTCTACGGATTTGATGTAATCCTTGGTATGGATTGGTTGACGGAGCATAGGGCAGTAGTTGACTTTGATGTCAACCGGGTCCCCTTAAAGTTGGCCGATGATTATGAAGTAGTGGTAGTAGGCGAGAATGTGAAATTCTTGTCGAATGTGATTTCGGTTTTGGAAGCAAACCGTATGATGAAGATGGGTTGTGAGGCTTACCTTGCCTATGTGATGAATCTTGGCACCAAGAATGTGTGTGTGTAGGACATCCGAACTATTCGTGATTTTCCGGTGTCTTTCTGGAAGAATTGCCTGGATTACCACCAAACAGGGAAGTGGAGTTTGGTATTGAGTTGTACCAGAATACGACTCTGGTGTCCATTGCTCCTTATCGCATGGCACCTAAGGAGCTAAAAGAGTTGAAAACGCAATTGCAGGAGTTGTTGGATCGAGGTTTCATCTGGTCGAGTGTGTTACCTTGGGGTGCACCGGTCTTGTTTGTTAAGAAGAAGGATGGGACAATGCGGATGTGCATAGATTATTGGCAACTAAACAAGTTGACGATTAAGAATAAGTATCCCGTGCCTAGAATTGATGTTCTCTTTGATCAGTTTTGGGGAGCCTCAGTGTTTTCTAAGATAGATTTGAGATCGGGGTACTATCAGCTGAAGGTGAAGGATGTGGACGTACCTAAGACAGCTTTTCGGACGAGGTACAGACATTATGAATTCTTGGTGATGTCGTTTGGTTGGACCAACACGCCTGTTGCTTTCATGAACATGATGAATCGTGTATTCCATGAATTCTTGGATCAGTTTGTGGTGGTGTTCATCGATGATATCCTTGTGTATTTGCATACCGAGGAGGATCATGATAGACACTTGAGAATTGTTTTGCAAGCGTTATTGGAAAATTAGTTGTATGCCAAGCTGAGTAAGTTTGAGTTTTGGCTTAGGGAGGTGGTGTTCCTTGGATATGTTGTGTCAGCTGAGGGTATTCACGTTGATCCGCACAAGGTAGAGGCTGTGATGAGTTGGAAAGTACCTAAGTGGGTGATGGAGGTGCGAAGTTTTCTTGGTTTAGCTGGGTATTACTGTAGGTTTGTCAAGGGTTTCTCGAAGATAGCAGCACCTTTGACCAAGTTGTTGCAGAAGAATGTTCGCTTTGAGTGGAGTGATGCGAGACAACAAGCTTTTGAGAAGTTGAAAGAAGCTTTGACGCAAGCTCCTTTTCTAATTCAATCTGAGTCTGGTAAGGAGTTTGTGATCTATAGTGATGCGTCTATTGTTGGTTTGGGCTGTGTGTTGATGCAGGAAGGTAAGGTAGTGGCCTATGCATCTAGGCAATTGAAGGTGCATGAGCGCAACTACCCTACTCATGATCTTGAGCTTGCGGCTGTGGTGTTTGCCCTGAAAATTTGAAGGCATTATATGTACTGTGAGAAGTGTGTTGTGTTCCCGGATCATAAGAGCTTGAAGTGTCTTATGTCTCAAAAGGAGTTGAATCTTAGGCAGCATCGGTGGGTGGAGTTGATTAAAGATTATGATTTGACGATTGAGTACCACTCGGGCAAGGCTAATGTTGTGGCCGATGCTTTGAGCCGGAAAGTGGCTGTGGAGTTGAGGGTAATGTTTGCTCGTTTGAGCATTTCACGCGATGGTGGTCTTATCGCTGAATTGCAAGTGAAACCATATTTGATTCAGTTGATCTAAGATAAGCAGTTGCTTGATGATTCTCTTGTTTCGCATGTTCAGGACATTACGGAGGGTAGACCTTCGGATTTCAGCTTTAGTGATGACGGTGTTTTGTGCTTTGGGAGTCGAATAGTGGTGCCGGATGATGTTGAGTTGAGGCGCACTATTCTGGATGAAGCTCTTAGTAGCCCTTTTGCTATGCACCCTGGTAGTACAAAGATGTATCGTGATTTGAAAGATGAGTACTACTGGGTGGGGTTGAAAAAGGACGTGGCTGAGTTCGTAAGTAAGTGCATGGTATGTCAGCGAGTGAAGGCTGAACATCAGGTTTCTTCTGGGATGCTGCAGCATTTGAGAATCCCAGAATGGAAGTGGGAAAGATTCACCATGGATTTTGTGTCTGGATTGCCCTTGTCGCCATCAAAGAAAAATTCAGTTTGGGTGATTGTAGATCGGTTTACGAAATGTGCACATATTCCGCCTGTGCATACTACGTATACCTTGGATAACTTGGCTGAGCTATACATGGCTGAGATTGTGCGGTTGCACGGTGTGCCAAAGTCTATAGTGTCGGATAGGGATTCGAGGCTTATAGCGCGATTTTGGGATTGTTTGCATCAAGCCTTGGGTACACGGTTGAATTTTAGTACTTCTTATCATCCTCAGACGGATGGACAGTCGGAACGTGTGATCCAAGTGCTTGAGGACATGTTGAGATGTGGCGTGATAGATTTTCAGGGTTCTTGGGAGAAGCACTTGTCGTTGGTTGAGTTTGCATATAATAACAGTTACCAGGCAAGCATTCAAATGGCTCTATACGAGGCTTTGTATGGGAGAAGATGTAGAACCCCTCTCTGTTGGGCAGAAGCTGGGCAAAAGTTGATCTTGATGCCAGTTATGCTAAAGGGAACCACCGAGAAGGTGAAGCTCATTTGTGAGCGTTTAAAGGTAGCGTCGGATAGGCAAAAGTCCTACTCAGACCTGAAGCATAAAGAGATTGAATTCGCGGTTGGCAAACGTGTGTTCTTGAAAGTATCGCCTTGGAAGAAGGTGATGAGATTTGGGCGTAAGGGTAAGCTTAGCCCAAGGTTCATTGGACCTTACGAGATTGAGGAGCGTATTGGTCTTGTGGCATATCGATTGAGATTGCCTGCGGAGTTGGAGAAGATACATGATGTGTTTCATGTCTCTATGTTACGAAGGTACAGATCGGATCCTTCGCATGTGATGCCTGTTGAGGAGATAGAGTTGAATCCGGATCTGTCGTATGATGAGGAACCAGTGAAGGTTCTGGATGTGAGTAGCAAAGTCCTTCGTGGCAAGACGATAGAGCTTGTGAAGGTGTTGTGGTGACACCAAGGAGTTGAGGAGGCCACGTGGGAAAGAAAGGCGGACATGCTGAAGCAGTTTCCGCACCATTTTCCATCATGTAAGAATTTTGAGTACGAAATTTCCTAAGTGGGGGAGAGTTGTAACGCCCTGGTTTTGGGCCTACACGTTTTAGACATCGGATCGGACCGGTCGAGAACGGTTCGAATCGCGTAAAGTGATTTAAGGAAATCAAGGATCGAGATAGGATAAAAATGTGTTAAAATTGCTAAAATCCTCTAAAAATATATTTAAGAGGTTGGTCAAGTCAATTTTACAAAACGGATTTCGGAAATGGGACATTTTGAGTAGTGACCAAATTGTAACGTTTCAAAACTGTGGAAAATGTGATTTTTAAAGAAGAAGCCAAATTATTAGAATCTTTAGGGGGCTTTATGGCAATTTAGCCTTTCCTTAATATGACATGTGCCTTAAATGGTTTTTAATTAAATGGTTTTATTTGGTTTTACTTTAATTAATTAAATTAGGTAGTTATTTAGAGATTTCCAATTACGTAACTACCAACTTCTTTTCATTTTTAGCCAAACACTATTTCACTCATCTTTCTCCAGAATTCTTTCTCCCAAAAACTCTCTCAATATTTCCTAAACCATTTTCAAGAAATCTTTCCTATTTCTTCAAGATTTTGCTAAGGAAAACTTGTCATTAATTGAGGGAAGCAAGGATTGGAGGTAAATCTGGTTCTCAACCTCTAATCAAAGTTCTTTATTGAAATTCCCAAGATATTTGGCTTCTAAATACTATTTTTGGTTGAGTTTTCCTTATAGTTTTGATTGGAGATCAAAATCTTGTGAAATTGTGGTTGAAATCTTAATTTTCGGACTTGATGTGTTAAGCTCTATTTTGTACTGATTTTAATTGAGTTCAAAGTTCATTAATATGTTGAAATGAAGTGTTGATAACATAGATCCCGAAATCCTTGAGATCCTTGAGTTTCTTGGTTGTTTTAAGTGAGTTTTTGAGGTGAAATGGCGGAATCTTGCTTGCTGGAGGTATAAGGTTGGGTTAGGTTGTTTGTTAGATGTGTTTTGATGTTTATAATGCTTTGGAAGCGATGTATGTTGGCTGGGCTTGGTTTAGGAAGCAATCGATTAGGTTTTCGGTTGTTTTGGATGGGTAATTTGGTGTAGTTTGGTGAGCAACGAGATTGTGAATTGTTGCTGGTGTTGAAATGAATTTTAATGCATTTGGATCTCTGTTTTGATGATGTGAAAACAGGGGATCTTGATCCGGAAGCAAACGAGGTGTTGTTGGAGGCTTCGGAAGAGTAATTTTCGCGTCGGCGAGCAAGGCTTCGCGTATCAGTGAGTGGAAATGGATTCTCTTGCTTTGTAACGCTTTGAGCATGGACTTGGGAGCTTAGTGTAAGTTTGAAACACTTAGCTAAGCTCAAAAGTAAGTGGTTCGAAAGTCACTCTTGGAAATGTGCTATGTTTTGATGAAAATCCACTCAAGATAAATGTGGTTTTCTTACTGTTTTTAAGCATGTTTAAGCATGGATAAATGCTGGATTTTAATGTCATTATGTTAAGGATGCACTAGGTAAGTGATCCTTGGTTTTTCATATGATTATGCATATGATGTTAAGCATGTTATGCTTGTGGAAATGACATTGTGGTTATGCTTGAAAACAGTGGATTATTGATGTTAAATGATTATATTGGCAAGTGATGAAAATGGTTTTTGGTTACTTTAATCGGATATATTTAGCCGACTATAGGATTGGGTGCACCATGAATAAAGTAGCCTTGGATGTCGAGGGGTTGTGATTGTGCCGTAATCTCCATCCAAGTACCCTAATGATTGAGGTTAAGACCACAACGGTAGATGGTTTAGTCCCGTGTGTGAGTCTTGTTTATGTGTCCCGTACTCTCGTTAATGGAATTATACAACTACCGATGAGTGGTGTTGAGGGGTTGTGATTGTGCCATTAATCTCAATCACGGGTGTTGAGGGGTTGTGATTGTGCTATTGATCTCCACCTTGAGTAGTCTGGTAGTATGTATGAAGCGTGTGGGACAACGCTTGTAATCCGCGTATCCGATTGTGTCTTGTGTTGATATGGTTTATGGATTATCACTTGCGAACCAATATAATGTAAATGATTAATGTTAAGCATGGGATGCTTGTAAATGATGCAAGGATGCATGAAATTCTTGGTAAAGCATGAGCAAAGGTTTATTTGTTGTTTTAAAATGTTGCATATGAGCATGTATTTATAAGGTGCATTGATGTCTTGAGAAGACATGTTTTATGAAAAGGCATGTGTTGAAAAGTGGTGGTTTTACAAGTCATGTGGTATGCATTGATGTATGTTGTTTAGTGATCCTCACTAAGCTTTGTGCTTACGCTCATATGTTTCATCA
Organism: Hibiscus trionum; assembly: GCA_030270665.1. NCBI lineage: Eukaryota > Viridiplantae > Streptophyta > Magnoliopsida > Malvales > Malvaceae > Hibiscus > Hibiscus trionum. Next base: position 16,359,257 of record BSYR01000051.1, read on the forward strand.
ATGCAGAGAATTAGGAGATTGAGGCAGCACACAAGCAAGGGAACCAAAGCATTTTGTTTTAGCAAAGTATGTGGCTTTACTTTGGTGTAATAAGAGGCAATGGGTGGGAATTTATACTCTTGGATGGTTGTGGATGTTCCTTTTTACTTTGAGCATGTTTGGTGGTTTATCCTTGAGTTGTAAATGGCCATTATGGTTTGATTTTGGATGTGAATGTTGAGTTTAGCTTGTTATGGCTTTGGTGGACTAGGGAGCATGCCTTAGTATCTATGTTTACATGTTGGATTCCATATCGTAGCTAATGCCTCAAAATGATTACCGTTGGTGTGTATCTATGATGTATGCAAGTTGTGCCATGTTTCGAATATGAAAAGACGTGAAAAACCTGCAAAATCTACTGTTGCAGGGTAAGGTGCATCGGAATGCCCTTGCATGTTTCGGAACAGAGGCCCGAAATGGCCATGAGGTTTCAGAACGGGTGGGGACGTACCGAAACAGTTTTGCTACTAGAATGGGGTGTTTCGATACGGGTCTCGGAACGCACCCGAGTATCGAAACGGTCAACCTGGTTTCGAAACGACCGTTCTGATACAAGTATATGAGTTTCGGAACACCTGACCGTTGAGTTTGAATTTGAACTATTTCAGGTTTCTTTTTCTCACATTTTGGTCCCTGAGTTTTGGTTGCTTAACTTAATGAGTTCGAATGATCCGTTTGAGATGAAATTTGACATGATGGCATGTTATATGATTAATTACAGATTGGTAATATCAAAACTTGTTTAGTCCTTATGATTCTAGAAATTTACATTTTAGTCCCTAAAAGACGTTTCTATGCAATTGAACCCCTGTTTGGGTTTCCGTTCGCTATGTCGCTTCCGCTGAAATGAATTGCTAATCATATAGGATAATAATGAGCATCTAGAAAAGATAAAAGAAAAAAAGGGTCGTTAATCAAGGTTGACTTTCGGGTTGACTTTGGTTTTCCCCGTGTAATCTTCGTAGTTCGGGTCGAGCGTCTAGGCCGGGCTAAGGGGGTTACAGAACATTTCCATCACTTGCCAATATAATCATTCAACCTCATTATTCCACTGTTTTACAAGCATAAATCGCAATGCCATTTTTCACAAGCATAAACATGCTTGAACTAAAATGCATTAATCTCATAAATCCAAGGACCACTTACCATGTGCATCCTTAACAAAATGGCATTAAAAATCAGCATCAACAATGCTTAAAACATGCTTTAAAACAGTAATCAATCCACATTTAAATTCAAGTGCATTTCCAACAAAAACATAGCACATTCCGAGAGAGACTTTCGATTTACTTACTCTTGAGCTTAGCTAAGTGTTTCAAAATTACACTAAGCTCCCAAGACCACACTCAAAGCGTTACAAAGCTAGAAATTCCATTTCCACTCACCGATACGAGAAACCTCGCTCGCCGACGCGAAGATCACTCTTCCGAAGCCTCCAAAAATGCTTTGCTTGCTTTCAAATCAAGATCCCTTGTTTTTAGAGCATCAAAATAGAGATCCAAATGCATTAAAATGCATTTCAACACTAGCAACTAAACACAAACTCGTTGCTCACCAAAACTACACCAATTTACCCATCCAAAACAACTGAAAACTCAATCGATTGCATAGAAACCAAGCCCAGCCAACATACATCACTTTCAACCATTACTAAACATCTAAACACATCTAAAAACAACCTAAACTCTCCTTATACCTCCAGCAAGCATAACCACATCATTTCATCTAAAAAACCCAACTAAAACCATCAAGAAACTCAAGGATCTCAAGGATTTCAGGATTATTATTATTATCAAAACCCTTTTTCAACATAATAATCAACTCAAAACTCCATTAAAATCAATCTAAAACAGAGCTCATCAATACCACTCCGAAAATCAAGATTTAAATCATAATTTTGCAAGATTTTGATCTTAAATCAAAACTATAATAAAAACTCATCCAAAAACAACAATTAGAAATCAAAGATCTTGGGAATTTCAATAAAGAACCTAGATTGAAGGTTGAGAACATGATTTACCTCCAATCATTTCCTTCCTTAAGGTTTGACAAGTTTTTGCTTCACAAAACTTGAAAATCTTGAAAAGAACTCTTTGAAATGATTTAGAAATCAAAGAGAGAGAGTTTGGGAGAAAAAAATTCTGGAGAAAGTGTTGAGAAAATGGTTTTGCTGAAAATGAAAGTTAGTTACGTGAAATGAAATCTCAATTTCCTATTTTACCAATTAATTAAACAAAATCCTTTTATTTTAGGGTAAAGTACACAGACGGTCACTGAACTTTAGTAAAAACAAAAACAAAATGGTAACCAAACTTTCAAAAATCACAAAATGGCAATTAAACTTTATGTTTTGTAACAAAATGGTAACTAGACGTTAACTGCCGTTAAATGACTATTATAAAATTTGGTATAATAACACATTTAGTCCTTCATATTTATACATTCAATCAATTTAACCCTAATTCGAACTAATTCACTAAATTTAGCCCTCGTAATTTATGCATTCTTTCAATTTGGTCCTTAAAACAAAATTTCAAAGTATGGTAACATGATAAATAATTACAATTAAATTTTTATAGGAACTCGAAAACTCGACTCGAGTCGAATCGAAAAAATTTCAAATAAAATTTGAGTTGTAAAATATGACGCGTCAACTCGAATAACTTGAAATTTTTTGACTCGACTTGATCGAACGCTCATCTCTATCTTAATATATGACGCGTCAAATCGAAACATTCGAATATTTTAAATCATTTTTTCTTTAAATCGAATATTTTTTAAAATAGAATATTTAATATTTTCATATTTAAATCACATCGATTATTTAATAACAACTTTAAATATTCGATTTAGAAGAGAAAAAATTTGATTTAAAATATTCGAATATTTAATTAAATTTTTATAGGAACTCGAAAACTCGACTCGAATTGAAAAAATTTCAAATAAAGTTTGAGTTGTAAAATATGACGCGTAAACTCGAATAACTAGAAATATTTTTACTCGACTCGATCGAACGCTCACCTCTATCTTAAGATATGACGCGTCAACTCGAATAACTCAAAATATTTGAATATTTTAAATCATTTTTTCTTTTAAATCAAATATTTTTTAAAATAGAATATTTAAAATTTTCATATTTAAATCACATCGAATATTTAATAACTACTTTAAATATTCGATTTAATTTAAAAATATTCGATTTAAAAGAAAAAAATTGATTTAAAATATTTGAATATTTAATTAAATTTTTATAGGAACTCAAAAACTCGACTCGACTCGACTCGAATAAAAAAAATTCAAATAAAGTTTGAGTTGTAAAATGAGACGCGTCAACTCGAATAACTCGAAATTTTTTTACTCGACTCGATCGAACGCTCGCATCATTCTTAAGATATGACGCGTCAACTCGAATAACTCGAAATATTCGAATATTTTAAATCATTTTTTCTTTTAAATCGCATCAGATATTTAATAACTACTTTAAATATTCAATTTAATTTAAAAATATTCGATTTACAAGAAAAATATTGATTTAAAATATTCGAATATTTATTAAATATTTAAAGTAATTATTAAATATTCGAATATTTAAAAGAAAAAATATTTAATGTAGTTATTAAATATTTGAATATTTTAAATCATTTTTTCTTTTAAATCGAATATTTTTAAATTAAATTGAATATTTAAAGTAGTTATTAAATATTCGATGTGATTTAAATATGAAAATATTAAATATTCTATTTCAAAAAATATTCGATTTAAAAAGAAAAAAATGATTTAAAATATTCGAATATTTCTAGTTATTCGAGTTGACGCGTCATATCTTAAGATATAGATGAGCGTTTGATCGAGCCGAGTCAAAAAATTCCGAGTTATTCGAGTTGACGCATCATATTTTACAACTCAAACTTTATTTGAAATGTTTTTGATTCGAATCGAGTCGAGTTTTCGAGTTCCTTTAAAAATTTAATTGTAATTATTTATCATGTTACCATACTTTGGAATTTTGATTTAAGGACCAAATTGAAAGAATGCGTAAATAACGATGGCTAAACTTAGTGAATTGGTTCGAATTAGGGTTAAATTGATTGAATGTATAAATATGAAGGACTAAATGTGTTATTATACCAAAATTTATAACAGTCACTTAACGGCAGTTAACGTCTAGTTACCATTTTGTTACAAAACATAAAGTTTAATTACCATTTTGTGATTTTTGAAAGTTTGGTTACCATTTTATTTTTTTTACCAAAGTTCAGTGACCATCTGTGTACTTTACCCTTTATTTTAATCATCCAAAAATCATTTTAAAACACATGTTAATTTAAGGAAATTATAATTGCATCATATCTCCCTAAAGATTCTAATATTTTGACTCCTTTTTGAAAATTGTAATTTTCCACAGTTTTAAAACTTTACAATTTGGTCACTACCCAAAATGTACCACTTCCAAAACTCTTTTCGTAAAATTTATTTGACCAACCTATTAAACATGATTTTATAGGATTTTAACAATTTTTGTCATAATTTTATCCTTTCTCGATCCTTGATTTCCCTAAACCGCCTAATACGATTCGAACCGTTTCCGACCGGTCCGATCCGATGTCGAAAACATCTAGGCCCAAAACTAGGGCATTACATTTATGGTTTTGACGTGATTCTTGGAATGGAATGGTTGGTTGAACACCAAGCTGTGGTGGATTTTGACGTTAAGCGTGTTACCTTAAAGCTTGCGGATGATTACGAGGTAGTAATCGTGGGTGAGAACGTGAAGTTCTTATCTAACGCAATTTTGGCTCTTGAAGTGAGTCGGATGCTGGAGTTGGGATGTGAATCTTTCTTGGCGTACGTGATGAATCCTGGTACGAAGGAAGTGCGTATTCAAGACATATGAACTGTATGCGAGTTTCTGAGTGTCTTTCCGGAGGAGTTGCCAGGGTTGCCACCCAATCGGGAAGTTGAGTTTGGCATTGAGTTGTATGAGAATACGTCTCCGGTGTCCATTGCTCCTTATCGCATGGCACCTAAGGAGTTGAAGGAGGTTAAGACGCAGCTCAAGGAGTTACTTGTCCAAGGGTTCATAAGGCCTAGTATTTCGCCTTGGGGTGCGTCGGTCTTGTTTGTGAAGAAGAAGGATGGTACCATGCGTATGTGCATTGATTATCGGCAATTGAACAATTTGACGATTAAGAACAGGTACCCTTTGCCAAGGATCGATGATTTGTTCAATCAATTTTGGGGTGCTTCGGTGTTCTCGAAGATAGATTTGAGGTATGGGTACTATCAGCTTAAGGTTAAGGATGTGGACGTACCTAAGACAACTTTTCGGACTAGATACGACCATTATGAGTTTCTGGTGATGTCGTTTGGGTTGACAAATGCACCGGCTACATTCATGGACATGATGAATAGGGTGTTCCATGAGTATTTGGATCAGTTTGTGGTTGTGTCATCGATGATATTCTTGTGTACTCAGGTACCAAAGAGGATCATGACAAGCACTTAAGGATTGTGTTACAAGTGCTGTTGGAGATTCAGCTCTATGCTAAGCTGAGCATGTGTGAGTTTTGGCTCAGGAAGGTGGTTTTTCTTGGACATGTGGTGTCGGCCGAAGTATCTGAGTTGATCCACAAAAGGTTGAGGCGGTGATGAGTTGGAAGACGCCTAAGTTAGTGACAGAGGTGCGTAGTGTCGTTGGTTTGGCTGGTTACTACCGAAGGTTTGTCGAAGGGTTCTCTAAGATTGCTGCCCCTTTGACCAAGTTGTTGCAAAAGAATGTTCGCTTCGAGTAGACGGATGATAGGCAGCAAGCTTTCGAAATGTTGAAGGAGGCTTTGACGCAAGCTCCTATCTTGATTCAGCTAGAATCAGGTAAGGAGTTTGTAGTTTATAACGATGCATCATACGTTGGTTGGGGATGCGTTTTGATGCAAGATGGAAAGGTTGTAGCTTATGCATCTAGACAGCTGAAAGTGCATGAACGCAACTATTCTACATATGATCTCGAACTCGTGATGGTGGTGTTTGCTCTAAAGAATTGGAGACACTATCTTTATGGTGAGCGATGTGTGGTTTACAGCGACCATAAGAGTTTAAAGTACCTTATGTCTTAGAAGGAGTTGAACCTTAGGCAACGAAGATTGGTGGAGTTGCTTAAGGATTATGATTTGGCTATTGAGTATCATCCGGAAAGGCTAATGTTGTGGTCGATGCTTTGAGTAGGAAGGTGGCTGTTGAGTTAAGGGCTATGTTTGCTCGTTTGAGTATATCGCGTGATGGAGGCTTTATAGCAGAGCTGCAGGTGAAACCCTCCTTAATTCAGTTGATTAAGGAAAAGCAGTTGTTGGATGATTCATTGGTGCCTCACGTTCAAGATATAGCCGATGGAAAGGCTACGGATTTATGCTTTAATGATGATGGAGTTCTATGTTTTAAAAGTCAGATAGTGGTGCCGGAAGATACTGAGTTGAGACGCACCATCTTGACTGAGGCTCATAGCAGTCCTTTTGCTATGCACCCTGGTAGTACCAAGATGTATTGTGGCTTAAAGGATGAGTACTACTAGGTGGGGTTGAAAAAGGATGTGGCGGATTTTGTTAGCAATTGTATGGTTTGCCAGCGGGTGAAGGCTGGGCATCAGTTTCCTTTCGATTTGTTACAACCTTTGAGGATATCGGAATGGAAATGGGAGAGAATTATGATGGATTTCGTATATGGGTTTCCCTTGACTCCATCGAAGAAGAACTCGGTGTTGGTGATTGTGGATCGCCTTACGAAGTGTGTACATTTCTTGGCTGTGCATACTACGTATACATTGGACAAAATAGTTGAGTTGTATATTGATGAGATTGTGCGGTTGCACGGTGTGCCCAAGTCTATAGTGTTGGATAGAGATCCGAGGTTAACAACGAGGTTTTGGGAATGTTTGCATCAAGCGTTGGGTACGCGGTTGAATTTTAGCACTTCATATCATCCTCAGTCGGATGGGCAGTCAGAACGAGTTATCCAGGTGCTTGAGGATATGTTGCGATGCTGTGTAATTGATTTCCAGGGTTCTTGGGAAAAGCATCTGCAATTGGTTGAGTTTGCCTATAATAATAGTTTCCAAGCAAGTATTCAAATGGCACCGTATGAGGCCTTGTATGGTAGAAAGTGTAGAACGCCTCTTTGTTGGGACGAGACGGGGCAAAGGTTGTTTTTTTTGCCGAATATGCTCAAGGGGACAACAGAGAAGGTGAAGCTCATCTGTGAGCGGTTGAAGGTTGCATCGGATCGCCAGAAGTCTTACACGGATTTGAAGCGTAAAGAGGTTGAGTTCGCGGTTGGGGATCGCGTGTTCCTTAAAGTATCACCTTGGAATAAGGTAATGAGGTTCGGACGAAAGGGAAAGCTTAGTCCGAGGTTTATTGGACCCTATGAGGTTGTGGAGCGAGTTGGTCATGTGGCTTATCGGTTGAGATTGCCTCTCAAGTTGGAAGATCCATGATGTGTTTCATGTATCTATGATGCGAAGATATAGATCGGATCCTTCGCATGTGATGCCAGTTGAGGAAATAGAGTTGAATTCAGATATGTCCTATGATGAGAAATCGGTGAAGATTCTTGACTCGAGCAGCAAGATTCTTTGTGGCAAGACGATAGTGCTTGTGAAGGTGTTGTGGCGACACCGAGGAGTTGAGGAGGCCACGTGGGAAAGCAAGGCGGACATGCTGAAGCAATTCCCGCATCTTTTTCCTTTAAGTAAAATTTCGAGAATGAAATTTCCTAAGTGGGGGAGAGTTGTAACGGCCCAATTTTGGGCCTAGATGTTTTAGACATCGGATCGGGTTAAGTGAACCGGTTGGAAACGGTTCGAATCGTGTTAGGTGGTTCAGGGAAATCAAGGTTCGGGATAGGATAAAAATATGACAAAATTTGCTAAAATCCTCTAAAATCATGTTTAAGAGGGTTGGTCAAATCAATTTTACAAATTTGGTTTTGGAAAAGGTACATTTTGGGAAGTGACCAAAATGTAAAGTTTTAAAACTGTGGAAAATGCAATTTTCAAAGGAAGAGTCAAAATCTTAGAATCTTTAGGGAGCTTTTAAGCAATTAAGCCTTTCTTTAATATGACATGCGTTTTAAATGGATTTTAAATAATTGATTTATTAGTTTTATTATTTAATTAATAAAAGTTAGTTATTTTGGAAACCAAAATAACGCGTTAGTTTCTCATTTGCCTCATTTTTCAGCCAAACACATTTCTAAACCAATTTCTCCAGATTTGTTTTCTCTCAAACACTCTCCTTTTGATTTCTCATCCATTTTATAGGATCCTTTTCAATTTCTTCATGATTTGTGAAGTAAAAACTTGTCAAATATTGAGGAAGGCAAGGATTAGAGGTAAATCCTGTTCTCAACCTCTAATCAAGGTTCTTTATTGAAATTCCCAAGATTTTTTTACTCTTAAATGTTGTTTTTAATTGAGTTTTGGTTATAGTTTTGATTTGAGATCAAAATCTTGTAAAATGATGTGTAAAATCTCAATTTTCAGTGTGATCATGATGTGCTCTGTTTGTGATGGATTTTAATTGAGTTTTGAGTTGATCTTGATGTTGAAAATGAGTTTTAATGATATAGATCTCGAAATCCTTGAGATCCTTGAGTTTTATGTTGGTTTTAGTTGGGTTTTTGAGGTGATTTGATGCTTATATGCTTGCCGGAGGTGTAAAGAATTGTTTAGGTTGTTTTTAGATGTGGATTGATAAGTCTAATTGTTTAGAAGTGTTAGTAGATGGTTGGTCTTGGTTTAGGAAGCAATCGATTGAGTTTTCGGTTGTTTTGGATAGGTAATTTGGTTTGTTTTTGCTGGGCATCGAGTTTGTATTAAGTTATTGGTGTTAGAATTTATTTTAATGCATTGAGGCTCTGTTATTATGTGTTGAAAATAGGGGATTATAATCCGGAAGCAAACGAAGTGGATTTGGAGGCTTCGGACAATCGATAGTCGTGTCGGCAAGTGAACGAACGCGAGTCGGTGAGTGGAACTTGGTTTTCCGGCGGGGAAACGTTTTAGAAAAGGTTTTGGGAACTTAGTAAGAGCTTGAAACGCTTTACTAAGTTCGGAAGTAAGTAAATCAAAGTTTTCTCTCAGATTGTGCTAATTATTAGCCTTTGGTTGCTCTTGGTTTTAAATGCATGTACCTACTATTTTAAAGCATGTATAATGGGTATGATGATGTCATGTAGTTTAAGGATGTAATAGATAAGTGATCCTTGTAAGCATGTGTTGGTGCATGAGATATTAAGCATGGTTTAATGCTTGTTTATGGCTTATCATGGATGCTTGGTAAAAACAGTGAGTTATGCATGTGTTATGGACTATATTGGCAAGTGATGTGGTTTAAAGTGTTTTATAAATGAAATCGGATATAGTTAGTCGACTATAGGATTGAGTGCACTATAAAAAAGTTGCCTTGGATGTTGAGGGGTTGTGATTGTACCGAATATTCCATCCAAGTACCCTAACAATTGAGGATTATTTAAGGTTGCAACGGTTGAGGGTATCTCCCTGGTGCGAACCTTGTGTTTTGTCCCGTCTCTCGTTAGTGGGTTATACATTTATCAATGAGTGGTGTTGAGGGGTTGTGATTGTACCGAATACTCCACCACGGGTGTCACAACGATGGAGGGTCGCTCTCGTGTTTGAGCCTTGATATGCCGGTAAAGTGTATAAAGGGTGTGAGACAACCCTTGGTAATTCGTGTATCCGATACTTTGTTTTTGAGATTATTGTTATCACTTGTGAGCCAATATAATGGAAATGTATATTGTGGAGAATGTTGCCTATGCATGGTTTGTAAGATGCATATTTTGGTTTAAGCTTAGCATAATGGTGTTTATTCTTGGAAGGCTTGGTAAATTAGTAGCAATTGTTTAATTGCTGGTTTTTTTATTTGGAACATGTTGCATGATGTTTAAATTAGTGGGTTTGATGAAAAAGTGCATGATTTATCAAGGAAGGCATGTTCGATTTGAAAATAGTTAAAATCGGTTTTGTGCATTGATGATGTTAGTGATTTGAGCAACCCTCACTAAGCTTGCATGCTTATGCTCTCTTTGTTTCATCAATGCAGATAATTAGACTATTGGAGGTAGCATCTTTGAGGAATCACTCCAAGGCATTTTGCTAAAGTATGTTGCATACTTGAACTAGTGTAATAAGGGCAATGGGGGTATCCAATGCTTTAAATATTATTGTTTTGGTATTTTCTTGTTTGAGCAGGTTTATTATGCAATCGTGATATTGTAATTGGCCTCTATGTGGTTTTTGGACCTTTAATTGGTTTTTCGGTCATGTTCCGGTTTGTTGTTGAAGGCATGCTTTATTAGTTGCTTGTTCAATATGAATTGATGTGCCCAATGCTTGCTATGTGGCTAGTTTGTGATGCATATATATTTGATGTGATTATATATGCATGTATATGAGTTATGGGTGTGATCGGATGATGTTTGATGCGTTTAAGAGGCTATTTCTTGTGCACTTCTTGTATGGGTATCAATACTCGGGCCTCAGTATCGATACTCATAGACTAATTTTAGCTAGATTGGTGCAGGTGTATCGATACGATTTGGAAATGTATCGATACGACTTGGTAAGCGTATCGATACCCCTATGCATAATGCACACCTGTACCGATACTCGAGAAAGGGTATCAGTACCCTCTCTCAAACTTTGGTTACTGCCTTCCCGAGTATCAATATGGGTTATAGGTGTACTGATACCTAACCGTTAAATTAGTTAAATGGAATCTTAAAAAATCTGAAATGTTACATTTTAGTCCCTGAACTTTGTGTATGCAATTGGATGGGTTTGGATGGTTCTTTTGTGCTGAAATTAGTCAGAGAAGCATGTTTTATGATTCATAAAAGGTTGGTAACCTTAAAATTGGAAAGGTCCCTATAATTTACAGAAATTACATTTTGGTCCCTAAAAGCTTAAAATGTTCAATTGAACCCCTAAACGGTATCTGTTTGCTGCGTCGCTTCTTTCTAAATGTTTTGTTGATCACATAGAGCTTTAAATTGCATCTAGAGAAGATAAAAGAAAAAAAGGTCGTTAATTGAAGTCGGCTTTAACGAGTTGGCTTCAATTTTCCCTATGTAATCAACTTGGTTCAGGTCGGACGTATAGGCCAGGCTAAGGTGGTTACACTGATCGAGAGATACTTTTTGCCTTCTCTTTGCCCCTTCGTCTGATGCCACCACGTGTCATCATCAACTGTCGTCTGTTCATCGTGGACCGAGGACCGCCATACTACCGGCTTCCCAACCTCTGTAACAGTAAAAAAATAATAAAGAATGAAGGGATGTCAGAACCACAAATCAGCAATAGTATATCCATTTATTATTGCTTATTGATGTAAACAAAGAAATATATATAAGGGAATGCAAAGATCGAATGTAAGGGAGTTTTTCTAGAGAATCAATACAAGACAAAAAATAAGAGTTTCAGAAGGTATCCAGTTTCTTTTTTAGCATATCATAAACATAAAGAAAAACACAGTAATAGTTAGGTTTTTAGAGTTATACTTGAGCGTCGTTTCGGCTTATCGGCATTCTTAGGGTCTTTCGATGATGGACACGCCTTCCATTAATGATAAGACCTCAATTTTTAAGCCGAAAAGGGTGAATCAAAAGGTTATATTTTGAAAGATTTTTTGAGAGATTTTGGGTGGTTACCGGTACCGGTGAACGGTGGTCGGCGACGGTTCATGCCGGCCAGCACGGCCAAGCCGCGGTGGTTTTTGAGTTAATACCCAGATATTCATCCGAACGGATGAATATCTGGAGAGAATGATGTGTTTTTGGAGAAAAAGCTAAAAATGGCAAAGGTATAATTTTAGGGTTGAAACTTATCTTATATATTGGATTTGATACTTCAAAATGGTTTAATCCTATCATAAGGACCTCCGCCACTTAAAATTTACGTACCAAGTCATTTCGCCATTTTTAATCTGTTCCGCAACTCCTGCAATTTTCTTGAGATTTTCAATCTCGTCCCTAGATAAAATTCAATTCGCTTTTAAATGAATGAATCCCCTCTCTGCTCCTAAATTTCAGTATTGTTTCAATTTAGTCTCAAATCTTGCGGCTTAATCTCCTTTTAGTCCCTATTCGAAATCTTTTTCGAAATATTATAGCCTTTGTATTTTACTTTCTTGTTATTTTTACCCATGTTCATGACTGCTTATAGTAATTGATTAAATTTAATTTATATGGTATATTTATACATTTATTTCGATCATGTATTTACGGTATAACTATATGTAATATTTATGTTTTTATATTAATTTCTTTTATTCCCAATTTATTTCTTTCCTTGGTTAACATTAACTTGCTTTGTTTATTCTTTTTTTTCTTTTTCTTTTTTACATTATGTTCTAAATATAATATGTATTTTTATGCCTTTGTTATATGTTTGTATATCCAATTACACTTTTCAAAAAGGTTGGTGACGACTCCGTGTTTTTAAAGTTTTCAAAAAGTTGAAACCTCTTAAAAAAGGTTGCGACATCAGCAAACAACAATATTAGCGGATTTGAGTGGTCAAACCTCTAATTATACTTAAAACCTCTAATTTTTGCCCAAACAGCTCTTTACCAAACAAGGCCTATATATATATATATATAGGGATGGGATCAAGTTACATAGTGTAAAACTCATTTATTTTTACACTAATCTAAGACCATTGGATAAGGGAAATGAATGGATGAGATTACCAGTAAAAAATGTGAAGATTATCACTTGGGAAAAAAAGATAATAAAATAATCTGAGCCATTAATTACCTTCATCTAACGGTATATATTATCGTATATATAAAAAGATTACTATATAATGATTACTATATAATGATGAGATATAAACATAAATATTATGTACAGGTATATATTATCATATATATAAAAAACTATATATACACATAAAGGGAATGCCAAATATGTGTATACATATTACCATATATACATATATATAATACCATAAAAATATTAACATGTATTTATATATATAAAAGGGTGATAACTATCAATATAAAAAAGGTAAATAAATATGTAAACTACTAATCAAATATAGTCAATCAATTAATACAAAGAAAGGAAATCCATACCATAGCACCCCACGACGCTCAAAATTAGTATCTAATTGATTTTAAAATCGTTTTAAAAATTAGAATTTGCAAGTTTACAATAGTTCGACTTTATTCGCACGTTTAGTGAATATCAAACTATTTTAACGGCCTTATCGCCCGGGAGATGAACCTTAATCATCACCAACATTTCTGGCGCTAACCCGTTATTCTCGTTTGATAAGACATGACATTAAATTAATTTCCCCTTTTCAAACAACAAAGAAAAATCGATGTGTTGAGAATTTCTTATTTATTCTAAGTTCGAAATTATTAACCTAAAAAGGTCTAAGTCTTTTATTTCTAATTAAAGGTTTAAGTTTGCTTAAGTGTATCTTATTTTTGTGAAGTAAATTTCAACAAACACGTCTCTATCTAAGCTTAAAACCTAATCCTAAGTTTTAACCTATTTCTAAAAAACAAACAAGCAACTCAAATTTTCTTGTGTTTTTTCCTTTTTATTATTTCTTTTAAAAAACCTTTATTTCTTCTTTTTAAACTTTTCAACTTTTTTTTAAATCCAAAACCCTTATTTTGACCCTTTTCACATTTTTAGTTTTTCTCTATTTTTATGTTTTTTTTTCTTTTTTATATTTTTATTTCAAAAAAAAATCTTCTTAAAAACTTTTTCATTTTTTTCAAAAGCTTTCCTTTATGACTTTTTAAAAATAAACCTTATTTTTCAAAGAGATTTTTATCTTATTTTTTCCAAATTATTTCTCATAGACCCTAAACTTTATTTGAAACCCTTTTTAAATTTTATTTTCTTTTGGTTTCCTTTTAAAAAAAAAACTTATTACTTACTTTTTGTAAAAACAAAGATCTTTCTTTATTTTTTCTTTTTAAAATCACTTAACCTATCTTATTATTAAAACTAAATTTCAAGGGAAAAAAACTTTTTTATTGTTTTTTTTATAAATCAAACCCCCTTTTATTATTCTTTTCAATAAATTAAGCCCTTTATTACTTCCCACCCATTAATTATTATTTCTTCTAATAAAACCACATTAACTCAATTTTATTCTTGCATTTTAATAGCAACACTTTTGAAAATTTATTTTTTATTTCTAAAGATCAAAACACTCCTAAACAACATTTCTAAAGCATGCAATTTTTTAAAGATCAAACCAAAAATTAAACGAAAATTTAAAATGAAAACATTACCAGAATCGCGAAATGATTTTTCGACTTCAAGAACACAACCAAAAATCAACAAAAACACAAAAATTCAACCAAGATCAAGCATGAAAATTACTAAAAAACTAAAAGAAAAGATAGAAATTTTACCGAAACAACGAACGAAGAATTCGAATATGAACTTCTCGAAACGCTCCCAATTGCTTCTGAAAATTTGTCCCCAAGCTCGAACTTCAACTCCAAAATTTCCAGCAACTCTTGAGATTTTTTAAGAATTTTTCGGAATTATTTTTTAAGCTTTCTTGCATTTTCAAGTGATCAAGTGTGTTTTTTGCTCTTGAAATTGGGTGTGATGAACAATGCAGAAGAGGGGGGTTTATATACACATGCTAGAGCTTGAAAATAAAGCAAATATCGGCGTTTAATCTCTAAATTGGAGCCAAAATCAGACCAAGAACATGATCCTCGGTAAAACCCCCCAAAAATCATCTGATTTGATCCAAATTTGAGGTTGAATTTTTCCCTTAATTCGAGCCTAGGGTTTGATCATCTTGTTCGGATTTTTGTTGATTTCGGCGACGAGCGGCGTCGATGGCCATGTGACAGCGACGAAGAGGTGGTTCGGCCGGTACCATCAGCGACGGTAGCCGTGGTCGGTAGATGTCGCCCGACCACCAACAACGTCGAACAAGGGTTTTCAAGGCTGGGGTTTGGTGTTGGATCGAGCGCTTGTGGCGTACGCGCTAGGCGCATAGCCGTGCGCATGGTCCTCCTTTTTTGCTGTTGTTTTTGCTATTTTTTGTTGCTTTTTCATTTATTATTTTTGCTGTCATTTTTATTTCCTTTTTCTCTTTTTTTTTACATTTTTTACATTTTTTACATTTTTTATTTTTTATTTTTTATTTTTTATTTTTTACTCAAATGAGTTTTTTAAAGGCTGACTTTTGCATTTCAAGGTGAGCTTATTTTTTTTGAAATGGGTTTTAAAAAATGGGCCTTTGGGTTGAGCTTTTTGAGTTCTTTTATTTAGAAGGGGACTTTATTATTATTTTAAGAAGAAAAAAAATTTATTTATTTTATTTATTATTTGAAAATGGTGGGTGAAAATCTAGAGACAACAGGTGACAACAAATTGAAAGAGTGAATTGAGGTAAAACCGCTAATTTTAAAAAAAGCTCCTAATATGAGCTTTTTGAGATTAGAGGTTTGATATTAAAGTTGTAAAGACTCTTTTACCCGTACCAGTTACCAAAAATCTCCAAATAACCTAAAAGACTCTTGAGTAGGTTGATTCCTCCTAGATTGGTTAAGCCAAGCACCATTGAAAGCGGTGAGAGAGACATCTATGGAGTTTTGTTGAAGAGAGATGACTTTCACTCGATCCTCCAACGATGTGAAGCGAGTGTCAAAACCCTTGACTTGATCTTCCAAGGATGTGAATCGAGTGTCAATACCCTTGACTCGATCTTCCAAGGATGTGAATCGAGTGTCAATGGCTG
Source organism: Hibiscus trionum (assembly GCA_030270665.1). Taxonomy (NCBI): domain Eukaryota; kingdom Viridiplantae; phylum Streptophyta; class Magnoliopsida; order Malvales; family Malvaceae; genus Hibiscus; species Hibiscus trionum. Next base: position 16,375,098 of record BSYR01000051.1, read on the forward strand.
CAAACCTGACTTCCATGTTTGTGAACTCTCATTGAGGAATGTCATTAGATTGTCCATGGAGGAAGAAGCAATTGTAGCACGTTGAGAGCTTGAAGAAGCATGTGGAGCATCAACCAGATCATCTTGTTGAGGAGCATGAGGGACACGAACCCATTCTTTGTTAACATAAGAGAAATGAGCATGAGAGAGTAACGTTCATTGATAGGTTAGCCAAGGGGTTCGGGAAAATCATGTGAACAATCAATCTCAATGGAATGGAATAGAGAACTCAACGCCGTAGAGTAGTAAAAGGATTTCACTTGGCCGGTGTGACGGTGTTGAACAAGATAGACAAGGTTGGCAAACATAATTTGACAAAGGTTAGGACGTTGTCCCTCCCTAAAGCACCTAAGCCAAAAATCATCTACTTGACGGATTGTGGAAAATTTCCCTCCAGATGGACGCAAAAACCAAGTAATGATAAAATGAAGAATTCGGTCATGAACATTTAAGACTTTTACGGAACCTAAAGGACCTTGACCTAAGGACTTTTCATCATCAATTCCTACATTTTCAAAACCAAAAGCCTTGCAAAGAACATCTTGATCAATTTGAAAGGTTTGCCCATTACATGTGACTCGATTGCAACAACATGTTCTCTATCTTTATCATGAATACATATAGCATTAGAAAAGAAGATAATTGTTGAGTGTATAAAAGTTCTATATTTTACCCCTCATTTACCCATATTTCTGCTGCATTCAAGCATAACTTATTGCATTTAGGATAGATTTCTGAAAATACATCACAATTAGATAAATTGGCACAGTTGCTACTGATTTTGGTCACTTTTGCAGGTATCTGCTACAGCAGACTAAGGGCAGCAAAGGAACAGAGCTGGATCGCAGAACTGGAGTCGAGAAGAAAACGCTGTCGTGGCTACTGCCACGGCAGCCATGACGACAGAATGGTGAGGTGGAAAAGTGAAGTGGAGCTCGACAGATAGAGGATTTCAAGCCGGTCTGTCGTGGACCACTCTTATATTTTTCTGAGCCCCGAGGCAGAATGAAGGCCAAGCCCAAAGTCCAAGGAAGAAACTCAAGGCAAGAAAAGAGGACGAATTAAAGGCATCTACTCAGAAGATTTAATCTTTAATAGAGTTGTACTTTAGTTTAAACTTGTATTCTTGCCATATTAGAAAACTTGGACCCAAGGCCTATATAAAGGCATGTAATTCGACCTAGGGAATGATATCTAATTCCTAGCCGTCTTCCCCAAAACCTTTATCATTTTCCCCTCTTCATCATGTTCTAAACTCCCCCTAGGGCTAAGGGTTGATTATGTAAAGTAGTTGCAAGGATTGTATTGTTTTAGGAATTTTCTGTCAAGCAATAAAAACTTCAAGTTTATTTATTCTGGTTTTTCATATCTCGCAAGAGTATCTGGAGAGCATTGTGAGGTTATCCATTTGTTTGATATTAGGAGAGTCAAGCATACGAACGGAATAAATACGCATTTTCCAGTTTATGGTTAAACCATCTCGGCTTAGGGATAAGTACGAGGTTAAGTGGCTAAGGAAGAATTCAACAACATTGGTGTTCACCCTTTCATTCACGCCGGGGGGTATTATCCAAGAAGTGTCCATCAACAGAACTTGGACCTAGGGATAGGACAAGTCATCGCAGGGATTCTTGCCAAGCTTGAAGTACAGAGTTGTGTGATTGCTGCCGCGACATCAACAGACTTCTGCCGCGACAGGGACGACGACAGGGAACAGAAGTTCCTCTTACAATACAACACTTGAACTACTAAGCAAATCAATACCGGCCTATTTCTTAAACCTAATTCCTTACTCTTTTATTTTAGTTGTTTATCAAGATTACATCACAATCCAATTAAACCATTTCTCTCTTTTTTGCAGCAATTCAAGGATAAAGTTATTTCAAGTCCAAGTGGAGACGATATTTGATACTCCAAGTATCACTTTACTACTTGTGTCGTGTACACTTGCACTATTTGCGATAGGACTCTTTTACACACAACAAGTTTTTGGCGCCGTTGCCGGGGACTGGCAACATATCTTTACCCTTTCTATTACTACACTTTTTCTTTTTATTTTTCTGTTTTTAGTGGTGCTATTTACCCTGTACTTTTCACATGGTTTTATGTTTGCTTATGCGCAGATCTAGACGAGGCAAAGAACCTGAGTACGAACTAGACCCCGAAATCAAACGCACGTATCAGCTCAGGAACCAAGCCTGACTCTTGATAGCAAGAAACAACTATCTTGAGGAGCAACTAGAAGTGTTGAGTGTGTAAAAATTCTATAATTTACCACTATTTAACCCATATTTCTGCTGCATTCAAGCATAATTCATTGCATTTAGGTTAAATTTCAATTTTACATCACAAATATATTAAATGACACAGTTTCTACTGAAATTGGTTGTTTTTGCAGGTAGCTGCTGTAGCAGATGGAGAAGCAGACGCTGGGCAGTAAAGAATCAGGGCTGGAACTGGATATGCAGTCGAGGAGGACGATGCTGCCAAGGCCGCTGCCGTGGCAGCCACGGACGACAACGATAGTGAAGGGAAGAAAGTGAAGTGGGCCTCGACAAAAAGAGAAAATTAAGCCCATCTGTCGTGGAGCACCCTTATATTTTTCCAAGCCCAAGGTTCAAGGAAGAAATCCCAAGCAAGAAGGCAGGACGAATTAAAGACTTATGCTCTGAAGATTTAGTGTTTATTAGAGTTGTACTTTAATTTAAATTTGTATTCTTGACATATTAGAAAACTTGAACCCAAGGCCTAAATAAAGGCATGTAATTTGACCTAGGAGAGGACATCACCATTCTCTAGCCTTCTTCCCAAAACCCTAGTCGTTTTCCCTTCTTCACCATGTTCTAAACTTCCCCTAGGGCTAAGGGTTGATTTGTAAAGTAGTTGCAAGGATTGCATTGTTTTAGTATTTTCTTTGTTTAGTAAAATTACTTCAAGTTCGCTTATTCTGGTTTTCAACATCTTGCAAGAGTGTCGGGAGAGCATTGTGAGATTATCTATTTACTTAATATCGGGAGAGTTAAGTATACGAAAGGAATAAGTGCGGGTTCTCTAGTTTATAGTTGAACTATCTCGGACCTAGGGATAGGACGAGGTTAAGTGGCTAAGGAAGAATTCAACAACATCGGTGTTCATCCTTCGATTCACGTCGGGAGGTATCATCAAAGACGTGTTCATCGACAGACTTGGACCTAGGGATAGGCCAAGTCACAGCAGGGATTCTTGCCAAGCTTGAAGTACTGAGTTGAGTAATCGCTGCCGCGATAACCAACAGACCGCTGTCGCGACAGGTACTGCCGCAACAGGCACGACGACAGAACAGAGTTTCCTAGACTTTGCAACACCTACACTATTGAGCAATTCAATACCGACCCATTCTCTCTATCTTGATTTCCTTACTCTTAATTTCCAGCACTCTTTATTATTTCGTGACAAACATATTAAACTATTCTTTTTCTTTCTTGTGCAGTAATCCAAGGTGAAGCTATTAGCCCAGTCCCTGTGGAGACGATATCCGATACTTCCATATCACTTTACTACTTGCGTCATGTACACTTGCACTACATTGCGATAGATAGACACTTTCACACGCAACAAGTTTTTGGCGTCGTTGCCGGGGACTGGCAACATAACTTTACCCTACCTTTTACTGCATTCTTTTTATTTTTCTGTTTTGTTTTACTTGGATTGTTCAACTTGTACTTTTCACAAGGTTTTCTGTTTATGCGCAGATCGAGACGAGGTGAGGAACCTGAGTATCCATTAGACCCTGAAATCGAACGCTCGTACAATCTTAGGAACCGACTTCGCTTCGTGTTAGCCAGAAACGAATACCTTGAAGAACAGTTAGAGGCCATGAACAACCAAGGGAATCCCTAGGATAATGACAATCCTGCCGGAGATGGGAGGAACGAACATCCTGCCGATCCTCATGTCGCTGCCGCACGCCGGTCATGCCGAGACTACATGCTCAATGATCATGTAGAACTGGAAACAACCCTGCCAGACGTAGATGTTGACAACTTTGAGCTGAAACATGTTATGTTCAGCATGATCAACAACGCTGGCCAATTTAGTGGTGCTGCTACTGAGGATGCAAGGGAGCATCTGAAAACGTTCCAGGAAATCTGTGGTTCGTTTAGACTACCAGGAGTTAATCTGGAGATACTGAGGCTCGGTTATTTCCTCATTCATTGAGGGACAGGGCGAAAACTTGGTGGAATAAACTAACGCCGGGTTCAATTCAAACTTGGGCAGATTTAACTCGTGAATTTTTGTCTCGTTTTAATCCTTCACACTTATCTGAGTGATTACGTAACGAAATTGCTACTTTTCAACAGGAAGATGACAAGCCAATGCATGAGTCCTGGGACAGATTTACCACTCTTCTAAGAAACTGCCCAATGGATGGATTCCCCGTTTGGAACCATGTAACTAAATTCTATAATGCTGCCAATTTACAAACTCGTATAAGAATTGATTTAGCAGCAAACGGATTACTGCTGGACAAAGACCCTGATGAGGCAATGGCAGTATTGAAAAATCTGGCGAAGAATGAGGAACAGTTTCCTACAGCAAGAAGAGGGGGTAAACGAGTTCTAGCTGTAAAAGATTATGAGGCCGACAGTTCGTTAAAATCACAGGTGGCATATCTCACTAAGGCAATGAAAAAGCTCTTGAAAGAAGATTCACAGCCTGTCTACTCTGCTGAAGAGGTATGCGAGACTTGCGATGGAAATCACAGTTTGAAGGAGTGCCCGTTACAGTTAGAAGAAGGGATGTATGTTGGGAACTACAATAACCAGAATTATAACTCCAACAACTACAATCCCAATTGGAGAAAGGATCCCAAGTTCTCTTGGAGCAATCCTAATAATGCCCTGAATCCTCAAGCACAGAATACTCAGAACCAGGGAGGACCTATATTACTGACTCGGCAACAACCGCAGCAGCAGCAGCAACAGCCACCACCTGCCACGACCAGTATACTGGAACAGACCTTGGCTAAGTTTATGTCTTAAACAGGAACTTACATTGAGAACATGAATCACTTCGTCAAGAAGACTGAGACATTTATGGATACAACAGAGATGCGGATGACCAACCATGAAGCTACTCTGAAATCATTAGAGACACATATGGGTCAGGTTTCACAGCATATTAAACCGAGGCAGAATGGAGGATTTCCTAGCGATACTGAAAACGCTAGACAACCCACACATGAGCAGTGTAAAGCAATCACTACTAGAAGTGGGAAGAAATTACCAGGGCCAGAGAAGGAAGCTAAAACAGTTAAGAAACCAGCCTTGGAGTCAACTGCCGAGGTAGATGCCCCGGCAGACGACAAGCAGCCTGCTGCCGATGAACCTGTCACGATAGCAGAAGGGACAGAGGAGAAAGACGAAGAACCTAAACCTCCTCAGATCCGAATGCAGTGGGAAGGATGAATTGCTGATTATCGTCCCCCACCACCTTTCCCTCAGCGGTTACAAAAATTGAAACAGGAATCTCAGCTTAAGAAGATTTATGATATTTTTAAGCAGGTCCATATCAATATCCCATTGTTAAATGCTGTGAGGGAAATGCCTGGTTATGCCAAATTTCTCAAGGATGCCATGTCGAAGAAATCCAAACTTGGGGAATTTGAAACGGTTAAAATGACACATGGATGCATGAGTATTCTGCACAAGCATCCACCCAGATGAAGAAGGATCCTGGGAGCTTCATCATACCATGCATAATCGGAGACAAATTTGTGGGTAAGGCACTTTGTGATCTTGGTGCTAGTATAAATTTAATGCCCAAATCTATTTTTCAGAAATTAGGTATTGGAAAAGCTCGGCCCACAACAGTAGTACTGCAGCTGGCAGACCGCTCTTACGTTCACCCAGAAGGAAAAATTGAAGATATTCTGGTAAGAGTGGATAAGTTTATTTTTCCTGCTGACTTTCTCATCTTAGATTGTGAAGCAGATGAAAACGCACCAATCATCCTGGGGCGACCCTTCTTAGCCACAGGAAGATCACTGATTGATGTGGAAAAAGGAGAACTCACTATGAGAGTGAACGATCAAGAGATTAAACTGAACGTTCTCCAAGCAATGAAACATGCTGATGCAGAAGAAGAATGCAAGGCTATCACTGCAGTTACCCTTGACCAACCCTGCATCAGGTCGGGCTGCCACGACATCAAAATTGGCCATTGCCTCAGCAGCCATTTAGAAGACTGTCACGATAGCACCGACGACAGCAGCTCCTCAGAATCCAATACATCTGATACTGAAGATCAAGAGGAGGTAAACCGGATAGGCAATCGTCCAGGTAAGTTGTTCGAGCCCTTAAATTATACCTTGGATAACCATATAATTCAAAAGCCATCGACTGTTGAGCCCCCTGCTTTAGATCTAAAGCCCCTGCCAGGGCAGCTAAAATATGTTTTCCTTGGTTTAAATGATACGTTGCTCGTAATCATCTCTTCCAAGTTGATGCAGGAACATGAACAACAGCTAATAGGGATGCTGCAGCAGCACAAAAAGGCTATTGGATGGACGATAGCTGATATCCAAGGCATCAGTCCAGCATTATGCATGCATAAAATCCTCCTAGAGGATGATCATAAGCCGACCATTGATGCACAGAGACGTCTGAATGATGCTATGCGAGAGGTGGTGCGTAAAGAGATCATAAAATGGCTAGATGCTGGAATAATCTATGCCATCTCGGATAGCAAGTGGGTAAGCCCGGTGCAATGCGTTCCCAAGAAAGGAGGAATGACTGTGGTAACCAACGAAGAAAACGAACTAATCCCAACCAGGACTGTGACCGGTTGGAGGGTTTGTATGGACTACCAGAAGCTTAACAAAGCTACCCGGAAAGACCACTTCCCCTTACCCTTTATTGATCAAATGCTTGATAGATTAGCGGGTAAGCCTTACTACTGTTTTCTTGATGGTTACTCAAGTTATAATCAAATAACCATCACACCGGAAGATCAAGAAAAGATGACATTCACATGCCCATACGGTACTTATGCTTTTCGGAGGATGCCATTTGGATTATGTAATGCACCGACAACTTTTCAAAGGTGCATGATGGCAATATTCTCCGACATGGTGGAGGATTTCCTAGAAATATTTATGGATGATTTTTCAGTCTTTGGAGACAACTTTGAAAGCTGCCTAGGCAAGCTACAAAAGGTGCTCGAAAGATGTGAAAAGGCAAAATTGGTATTGAACTGGGAAAAGTGTCACTTCATGGTGGATGAAGGGATAGTACTCGGCCATAAAATTAGCTGCTGCGGCATAGAAGTCGACAGAGCTAAGATAGAAGTAATCGAAAAGCTGTCGCCACCCACCACAGTCAAGGGAATCAGAAGTTTCTTAGGGCATGCTGGTTTTTATCGGAGGTTCATCACGAATTTTTTGAAGATCACCAAACCCTTATGCCATCTTCTGGAGCAGAACCGTCCCTTTGACTTCAACGCTGAATGTACTGAAGCATTCAAGGTTCTGAAAGAAAAGCTGGTAACAGCCCCAATAGTACAGCCACCAGATTGGAAACTGCCATTGTAACACCCCAATTTTGGGCTTAGAGGTTTTGGGTTTGAATCGGACCGGCCGGATTTCGGTTCGAATATAAAAGGTGGTTTTAGGGAAAGCCTAGTTCGGGATGCATTAAAAATATGGAAAAATATCTTAAAATCCTCTTTTATTATATATGAGAGAGTGGTGAAATCAATTTTACAAAATGAGGTTTTGAAATGTGACATTTCAAGTTAGTGACTAAAATGTAATTTTTGAAAAGTTGGAGACTGTTTTAAAAGGATTGAAACTTTGAATCTTTAAGGAGCTAATTTACCCAAGAAGAGTTTTCTCCAGATTTTTCTTAATATTAAACATTTATTAAGTGATATTTAATAAAAGGAAAAAGGGGAAATAGATATTTTGGAAGTTTTAACTAACTTTTCTCAAAATTTTTCCTCTTCATTTTCTCTCCCTTTTCTCTCAGCCAAACACATTTCCCCAGCCATTTTCCCTCTGATTTTAACACCTAAAGATGAGATTTCAATCTCCAATTGGTTTCTAATCATTCCTACATCAAATCATTACCATTTGCTTATTGAATTTTCAAGGAATCTTGGCTTTAAACAAGGAGAAACTCACATTTAGAGGTATGAACGTCCTTCTCCTCTAAATACTCAGTTCTTTACTGAAATTCCCAAGTTCTCAATCCTTGATTTGAGTTTTATTAAAGGTTTTAATGATGTGTTCTTGATTTTGGCTTAAAATGCAAGATTTGGATTTAATTTTGATTAAATTCGTACTAAATGATTGGGCTGTGTTTTGAGATGTCTTTTGATGTTTATTGAATGTATAAATGATGTGTAATTGAAGTTTAATCAATGCAATCCCGGATAGGTTGATTTTCCTAAGTTTTTGATTGAGTTAATGGTGGTTTTTGGGGTGTTTTTGATGTTCTGCTATAGCTGGAGGTATAAGGACGTGATTGGATCCTTTTTGGATGTTAATTGATGTATATGTATGTTTGGAATTGATGGATCTTGGCTGGGTAAGGTTGTGGAGGTGTTTGGATGTGATTCCGGTTGTGTTTGGTAGCCGAAATGTGAGTGTTGATGTGAGCAGCGAGTTTAGGTGTCTTGGTTGAAGATATTAATGCATGATGATGCATTAATCCACTGCTTTGATGTGTTTAAAACAGGGGAGACATCATCAGATCCTTGTGGTGTTGATCCGGAGGCTTGATCGGTGTTTCGGCAAGCTTGCGAAACGGAATCGGTGAGTGAAGTTTGGTTTTCAGCTTTGAAACCAATCTTGGAAGGTTTTGGGAGCTTAGTTTAAGTCTAAACAACTTAGCTAAGCTCAAGAGTAAGTTTTTCGAAGAAACTCTCTTGTTGATGAACCATGAGTTGGTTGAATGCAATGTGTTTTATTTGCATGTTTAAATTCTGTTTTGAAAGCATATTTTAGCATGTTTAATGCTGGTTTTGTAAGCCATGTGTTGAAGGATGCTCAAGGTAAGAGATCCTTGTTTTGAACATTGATAAATGTGGTTTGATGCATTGTAATGCATGATGATTAATGGCTTTGTTAAATGCTTTAAAACAGTGGATTAATGATGTTATATGATGTATATTGGCAAGTGATGTGTTGGTTTTAAAGTACTTGAATCGGATATAGTTAGCCGGCTATAGGATTGGGTGCACCGTGAATAAAGTCGCCTTGGATGTTGAGGGGTTGTGATTGTACCGTAAACTCCATCCAAGTACACTAACGAGATGGTTAAGATCATCATGGTGGTTAAAAGTCCATGAGAGGATCTTGTGTTAAGGTCACAATGGTGGTTAAAAGTCCATGTGTGGAGCTTGTGTTGTATGTCTCGTGTTCTCGTTAGTGATGTTATACAACTACCAATGAGTGATGTTGAGGGGTTGTGATTGTACCATAGTCTCCATCACGGGTGTTGAGGGGTTGTGATTGTACCATGCTCCACCTTGATATTGGTAGTGTGTATGAAGCGTACGGGACAACGCTTGTAATCCGCGTATCCTATTGTGTTTTGAGTTGTAAATTGTTATTGATTATCACTTGTAAGCCAATACGACATGATGATGATTTGAAGCATGAGATGCTTGGTTTGTATGCATAATTGCATGATAAATGTTGTTTTGAAACTAAAGGCCTTGAAAAGGGTGTTTTTGCAAATGCATTATTGTGATGTTTTAATTGAGCATTCCTCACTAAGCTATGTGCTTACGCTCTCTCTTTCTTAAACCATTAATGCAGAGCATTGAAGTGCATTAAGGGCAGCAAGGAGGTCAAGAATCCAAGTGGAGGATTAAGCTCATGTATGGTGAATGTTTTCCTAACACTATTAGCTTTTGGCATTTGGCAATGGGAACCTAAATTGTGTTTTTGGGAGATGTTTTGGACTCCCTAAGTTTGGTTAATGCTTTTGATGTTGTTGGAACATGTAAATGGCCTTTTGGAATTTGGTTTTGGTGAATTGATGGTTGCATGGTTTTCAATTTAGGATGCATGCCTATAGAATTGGGTTTTTTCCTTGAATGATGCCATGATTGTGTTTAGTTGATGCTAATATGTTCCTTAAGTGCTTGATGACTTGTGTGCATAATATGAGAGTCATACGGATGTGTTTGATGGGCTGAAAGTGTGTGAAACCAGCAAAATTCTGCATTTCTGGGCAACTCGTTTCGGAACGGGTGCTACTGTTTCGGAACATGTGGCCTGAAATGGCCTTGGCGTTTCGAAACAGGAAGGGCTGTTCCGAAACAGTTTTGCCACTGCCAAGCCCTGTTCCACAACAAGTTTCGGAACGGTCTCGTGTTTCAGAATGGATCTTCCCCGTTTCGGAACACTCGACCGTTGGGCACTGAATTTGATGGTTATATGTTTTGAAACTCTTACGTTTTGGTCCCAATCTTTGTTTATGCAATTGGTTGAGTTTGTGATGTCCGATTGAGATGAAATTTGGCAGAGAGGCATGAAATATGATTAATTTTATAATGGTAACCTTAAAACATGTTAAGTCCTCTTAATTTACAGAATTCGCATTTTGGTCCCTAAATTTGTATGTTGTGCAATTGAGTCCCTAAATGTTTTCCGATCGCTGTGATTTTTTAGTATGTCCTTCCCAAGAGTTCACCTAGGATTAATGTGCATTTAGACAAGTTTAAAAATAAAAAAGTGTCGTTAATCAAGGTTGACTTTCGGGTCGACCGTCTAGGCCGGGCTAAGGGGGTTACAGCCATTCGAGATTATGTGTGATGCTAGTGACTATGCTGTCGGGCAGCACTTGGGTAGAGGAAAGACAAGCTTTTTCATGTCATATACTATGCCAGCAAAACACTGAACGACGCCCAAGTGAACTACACCACCACAGAGAAGGAACTATTAGCTGTGGTATTCTCTATTGACAAGTTCCGTTCTTATATACTTGGAAAGAATGTCATAGTCCACACAGACCACTCTGCATTAAAGTACCTGTTCACGAAAAAGGATGCAAAGCCTAGACTGATACGTTGGATTCTGCTACCGCAAGAATTCGACATTGAAATCAAGGACAAAAAGGGGACAGAGAATCAAGTTGTAGATCACTTGTCTAGATTAGAGAAGGGAAAGAGTCTCCCAGCAGACGAGATACACATACTGGAGACCTTCCCTGATGAGCAGCTGTTTGCTGCCACAATCACTGCCGCGATAGCCATGGCGGCAGGTAAGTTTTCTGAACTCCCCTGGTATGCTGATTTTGTTAATTTTTTAGTTAGCGGAATAACCCCTCATGACCTTAATTATCAAGCCAAGAAGAGGTTCCAAAATGATGTAAGGCATTATTATTGGGACGAACCTCTTTTTTCAAATATTGTGCAGATCAGGTTATTAGGAGATGTGTACCACAGGATGAACAGGAAGCTATACTACATCACTGTCATGCTTCACAGTATGGAGGAAACTTAGGAGGCAACAAAACTGCTGCCAAGGTTTTGCAGTCGGGATTCTACTGGCCGTCACTATTCAAGGATGCCCAAACATTCTACAAAAACTGTGACAAGTGTCAAAGGACTGGAAACATCTCAAGGAGACACAAAATGCCGCTGCAAAATATTCTTGAAGTCGAGATTTTCGACGTGTGGGGGATAGATTTTATGGGACCATTCCCAACTTCATGTGGGAACTTATATATCCTCCTGGCAGTGGACTATGTGTCCAAATGGGTTGAAGCGATCGCCACTCAGAAAAATGATGCCAAGACGGTTCAAAGGTTTTTACATAAAAACATTTTTTCCAGATTCGGCATCCCTAAGGCGATCATCGGTGATGAAGGGAGACATTTCGACAATAGGGTTATAGCTGCTGCCTTGAAAAAGTATGGTGTCAAACATCGGATCGCAACAACATATCACCCTCAGACCAATGGACAGGCTGAAATATCCAACAGAGAGGTTAAGAACATCCTGGAAAAGATGGTAAAGCCAACTAGGAAGGACTGGTCTCTACACCTCAATGATGCATTATGGGCCTACAGGACAACATTCAAAACTCCATTGGGAATGTCCCCCTATCGGCTGATTTATGGGAAAACGTGCCATTTACCTGTCGAGATTGAGCACAGAGCATACTGGGCCATCAAGGCAGTTAATATGGACATGGAAAAAGCAGGGCAGAAAAGGCTACTTGATTTGAACAAAATTGAAGAAATTCGAACAATGGCCTATGACAACGCAAGAATATACAAAGACAAGACTAAGAAGTGGCATGACAAGAAGTTGCTGCCACGACAGTTCTGCTCAGGGCAGCTTGTGTTGTTATTTAACTCTAGGTTGAAACTCTTCCCAGGGAAGCTGAAATCTAGATGGTCTGGCCCATTCCAAGTGGTACAAGTTTTTCCCCATGGTGCCATCACGATCAGATCTCTGAAAGACGGGCACCAATTTAAAGTCAATGGACAAAGACTGAAGCACTATTAGGGGACTGAAGCCCCAAGAATGCAGGAAGTGGTTACTTTAGGAGATGCCCCTCCTGGCATCCCTAATTTAACCTAATTTTATTATTATTATAATTATTATTATTATTATTATTATTGTTATTATTATTATTATTATTATTATTATATATTAGGTAATTAGAGTTATTTTATTTTTAGGAATTAAAGTTTTATTTTTATTATTTTTAGGAAATAAAGGAGACAAGGAGAAGAGATTTTAGCCCACCATCATTCCATCAAGCCCAAAAAGCCCAACTTTGGAGCTTGCCGTTACAACTGCCGCGACAGACGCGGAAAATACAGCCTGTCGACATGCTGTCGCGGCAGACACGCAAACGCGTAACAGACGCGCAGCAGACACGGAAACACGTGACAGACGCGTCAGAAACCGCGTAACAGCTGGCCCCGTTATTCACGCCTGCCGTTACAGCTCCAACGGGCAACAAACTCTTCCCTATATAAATCCCGTTCTACTATTCATTTTTCACTCACTTCTACTCCTTCTACTTGTTTTCTCTAGAATTTTTACTTGCTTTCATTTTCTTACACAATCCTTGCAACATGTCTTCTAGAAACACCCGCCGAAGTGCTGCCTCATAATCTGCCCCGGCAGCATTAACTCCTCGATCCTTCCAGATCCGTGACATGCGGGAGGAGAAGGGTTTCATTTACACATCAAAGACGGGGAACCTAGGGTTGCCGCCATTCATAGCTAGGAAAATTAGAGCCCTGCAATGGCAGATGTTCGCGGAACAGCCGGAGGAAATGAATGTCTCTCTGGTCCGAGATTTTTATACTGCCATCGGCAGCAGAAACGCGACAGCAATCACGGTAAGAGGAAGAGAGGTGCCCTTCGAGACAGAATATATCAACACTCTCTATGGATTCTATGTGGGCATAAACGAAGATGGCCACCAACAATTTCTCGAGAGCCTAGATCCTGCTGCATACGACGCTGTGATGGCAGAACTCATGGAGGAAGGAACACAGTGGAACATGGATCCAAAAAACCCAAGGACGGTGAAGAGAGTCCAACTCACCTCGGAGGCCAAACTGTGGAATGCCTTCATCAAAATGCGCATTATGCCACCACCCCTGCCCATACTCCTACACCTGCTGCCACTCCCACAACGCCAACTGCGGCATCCACACCAACCCCTGCCCCAACAGCTGCAGGCGGCAGCCGCACAACCGACACTTCTGCCAGGGGAACCAAGAGAAGGATGCCGTCCGATGAACTCGACGCATAAATAGTAGGTTTCTCCTCTTCCTCAATCTGGGCGGAATCCGATGGCGAACCCTCCGTCAAGAGGAATTTGTCCAAAGAATTCACACCAGTAAAATGGCAGAAAATGGTGGCAGACAAGAACAAGGAAGATAGCAGTAGCGGCAGCAGTAACGGCACCGGCAGCAGCAGCAGCAGCTCCGAGGTTCAGGTAGGGGACAAACCTCCCCATATCTCCCCTACCCGCATTCAACCGCCAAGGGAGGCCAAAACGAAGAATACCTCTGCCTCTCCCATCTGCCAGCCAGCACCAGTCAAGAAGGCCCCTGCCCGCCGGCAGATCCAGCTCAGCAGCAGCGGCGACGACAACGCCTAAATTTTAAGTTTCTTATCTCATATTGTTGTCTGCCTTTTGATATTTTGTGATGTACTTTTTATTTTCCTTTATCTGTCATTTGCATTGAGGGCAATGCAACCCTCGAGTTTGGGGGTGGCATCCCTCTATTAATGGAGTCTTTTAAGTTTAAAATTTGTGTCTTTTACTTAGTTTATTTTTGCTAAAAAATGATGAAAATTTTGGCTTAAGTCTTTGAACTGAACTTACCTGCCGTGACAGCCTCTGTCGTGGCAGTGCCTTTAGGATAGTTTTTGGAGCAGTTTAGAGCCTTGCTATAGTTCTGAAACTTAAACACCATTTGTGACTCTTATACTGTCTAGAACTTTACTGGTAAACTAGAATAGGGAAAAGCTTAATACTTGAATAGCCCCTAGAGGTGCCTAACACTGACTCTAGGAAAAGAAGTTAAGAAAAATAGACTCTTACACCTAGAGGTGCCCGAAACCGGCTCTAGGAAGTTAGCTAGAGGTGCCCGAAACCGGCTCTAGTCAAACTTAAGCTTGAGAAATAGAATCGAGTCTGCATAAAAACTAAACGAGCCTAAAAATTGCCTCCAAAAAGATGAAAATTGACATAAAAATTCAAGTTAGAAGTTTCAGCTATTCTAGTAAGCTAAGTGAGTTTAGGCATATAATTGTCCACAAGCATGCACACACTACACGAGAATTATAACATGGTTCCGAATGATTCTTGAATTATCCGACGAGGTGTTGCTTACAATAGGGAATGAAATGGTAGGTAAGGGAAAGTTCATTGCTTTAAGCCAAACAAAATTTTTTTGTATTTCTTTTTTAGGTTTGAATTGCTTGAGGGCAAGCAAAAACTTGAGTTTAGGGGTGTGTTGAGTGTGTAAAAGTTCTATAATTTACCCCTTATTTAACCCATATTTCTGCTGCATTCAAGCATAATTCATTGCATTTAGGTTAAATTTCAGTTTTACATCACAAATATATTAAATGGCACAGTTTCTATTGAAATTGGTTGTTTTTGCAG
Organism: Hibiscus trionum; assembly: GCA_030270665.1. NCBI lineage: Eukaryota > Viridiplantae > Streptophyta > Magnoliopsida > Malvales > Malvaceae > Hibiscus > Hibiscus trionum. The sequence goes on from BSYR01000051.1 coordinate 16,390,273, forward strand.
GTAGCTGCTGTAGCAGATGGAGAAGCAGACGCTGGGCAGTAAAGAATCAGGGATGGAACTGTATATGCAGTCGAGGAGGACAATGCTGCAATGGCTGCTGCCGTGGCAGCCACGGACGACAGCGATAGTGAAGGGAAGAAAGTGAAGTGGGCCTCGACAGAAAGAGAAAATTAAGCCCATCTGTCGTGGAGCACCCTTATATTTTTCCAAGCCCTAGATCAGAATGAAGGTCAAGCCCAAGGTTCAAGGAAGAAATCCCAAGCAAGAAGGAAGGACGAATTAAAGACTTATGCTCTAAAGATTTAGTCTTTATTAGAGTTGTACTTTAATTTAAAGTTGTATTCTTGCCATATTAGAAAACTTGAACCCAAGGCCTATATAAAGGCATGTAATTCGACCTAGGAGAGGACATCACCATTCTCTAGCCTTCTTCCCAAAACCCTAGTCGTTTTCCCTTCTTCACAATGTTCTAAACTTCCCCTAGGGCTAAGGGTTGATTTGTAAAGTAGTTGCAAGGATTGCATTGTTTTAGGATTTTCTTTGTTTAATAAAATTACTTCAAGTTCGCTTATTCTGGTTTTCAACATCTTGCAAGAGTGTCGGGAGAGCATTGTGAGATTATCTATTTACTTAATATCGGGAGAGTTAAGTATATGAAAGGAATAAGTGCGGGTTCTCTAGTTTATAGTTGAACTATCTCGGACCTGTAGTGGGAACCACAATTCAGAAGATTGTCCTTTACAGTTGGAAGAAGGGATGTATGTTGGGAATTATAACAAGCCGAGAAACTATGATTCCAACAATTACAATCCCAACTGGAGGAAAGATCCTAAGTTTTCTTGGAGCAATCCGAACAATGCATTGAATCCTCCAATGCAGAACAACCAAAACCAAGGGGTGCCCAGAATTCTATCACGACAGCAGCCACAACAGCAGCCGCAATAGCAGCCGACAGCCGCACCTAGTATACTGGAACAAACATTGGCAACATTTATGTCACAGACAGGAGCGTACATGGCGAACATGGATCACTTTGTCAAGAAAACTAAATCATTCATGGACAAGACAGAGATGAGGATGACAAACCATGAGGCCACCCTGAAATCTCTGGAGACACATAAGGGCCAAGTTTCCCAGCATATTAAGCCGAGGCAGAACAGAGGATTCCCTAGTGATACTGAGGTCACTAGAAAACCCACACATGAGTAGTGTAAAGCAATTACAACTAGGAGTGGGAAACAGTTACAGGGGCTGAAGATGAAGAACATACCGAGTGAGGATCTGACCCCAGAAACACCTTCCGTGAACACTGCCCCGACAGAGGAAGAACAACCTGTTGTCGTCACACCTGCCGCGACAGTAGAAGGGACAAAGGAGCAAACAGAGGATGCTGAAGAACCTAAACCTCCTCAGATTCAAATTCCATGTGAAGGACATCTTGAAGATTACCGTCCTCCACCTCTTTTTCCACAGCGGTTACAAAAACAGAAACATGAGTACCAGCTTAAGAAGATTTATGATATTTTTAAGTAGGTACACATTAACATACCGCTGTTAGAGGCCATCAAGCAGATGCCCGGTTATGCGAAGTTTCTCAAGGATGCGGTGTCTAAAAGGTCCAGACTTGGGGAATTCGAGACGGTGAAGATGACAGAAGGATGCATGACAATCTTACACAGGCATCCACCCCAAAAGAAGAAGGATCCTGGGAGCTTCATCTTACCGTGCATAATTGCCGATAAATTCGTGGATAAGGCACTTTGTGATCTTGGTGCTAGCATAAATCTAATGCCCAAATCTGTGTTTCAGAAATTAGGTATTGGACAAGAAAGGCCCACGACAGTCATGCTGCAGCTGGCAGACCGCTCTTATGTACAACCAGAAGGGAAGATCGAAGATATTCTGGTAAGAGTGGATAAATTTATTTTCTCTGCTGACTTTCTTGTTTTAGACTGTGAAACAGATGAAAACGCACCGATCATCTTGGGGCAACCCTTCCTAGCCACAGACAGAACTATGATCGATGTTGAGAAAGGAGAACTGACCATGAGAGTGAATGATCAGCACATCAAATTCAACGTTCTCCAAGCAATAAAACAGGCTGATGCAGAAGAAGAGTGCAAGGCAATCTCTGAAGTAATCCTTGACCAACCCTGCATCAGGTCGAGCTGCCACGACAGACAATTTGGTCACTGCCACCGCAGTCACCTAGACGACTGTCACGGCAACAACGACGATAGTGACTCTTCCGACTCTGAAACATCCGAAACTGAAGGTCTTGAGGAGGTAAAATGGATAGGCACTCGTCTAGGTAAGTTCTTCGAGCCTCTTAATTATACCTCGAATGAACATATAATCCAGAAGCCTTCGATTGAAAAGCCACTTGTTCTAGATCTTAAGCCCCTTCCAGGGCAGCCCAAATATGTCTTTCTTGGTTTAAATGATACGTTGCCCGTAATCATCTCTTCCAAGTTAATGCAGGAACAAGAGCAACAACTAATCAGAATGCTACAGCAGTATAAAAAGGCTATTGGATGTACTATAGTTGATATCCAAGGCATCAGTCTGGCATTATGCATGCACAAGATTCTCTTGGAGGATGATCATAAGCCGACTATTGATGCCCAGAGACGTTTGAACGAGGCTATGCGAGAAGTGGCGAGGAAAGAGATTATCAAATGGCTCGACGCCAGAATCATATACGCCATCTCGGATAGCAAGTGGGTAAGCCCGGTGCAATGTGTGCCTAAAAAGGGAGGCATAACCGTGGTAACCAATGAAGAAAACGAACTAATCCCAACTAGGACTGTGACCGGTTGGAGGGTTTGTATGGATTACCGGAAGCTTAACAAAGCTACCCGGAAAGACCATTTCCCCTTACCCTTTATTGATAAAATGCTTGATAGATTAGCGGGGAAGCCTTACTACTGTTTTCTTGATGGTTACTCAGGTTATAATTAGATAGCAATTGCACCGGAGGACCAAGAGAAAACTACCTTCACATGCTCGTACGGCACCTATGCCTTTCGGAGAATGCCATTTGGGCTCTGCAATGCACCAGCAACCTTTCAACGGTGCTTGATGGCAATATTCTCCGACATGGTGGAGGATTTCCTAGAGATTTTCATGGACAACTTTTCCGTCTTTGGAGATAGTTTTGAAGGTTGTTTAGGCAACTTGCAGAAGGTTCTTGAAAGATGCGAAGAGGCGAACTTGGTTTTGAACTGGGAAAAGTGCCACTTCATGGTGGATGAAGGAATAGTACTATGCCACAAGGTGAGCTGCTGCGGCATAGAGGTGGACAGAGCCAAAATAGAGGTCATCGAAAAGTTGCCGCCACCAACCACAGTCAAGGGGATCCGAAGTTTCTTAGGGCATGCTAGGTTTTATCGACGATTTATAGCCAATTTTTCAAAGATTACCAAGCCTTTATGCCACCTATTGGAGCAGAATCGTCCCTTTGATTTTAATGTTGAATGTACTGAGGCATTCAGAATACTAAAGGAGAATATGGTAACAACCCCGATCGTACAGCCACCAGACTGGAGTTTGCCATTTGAAATAATGTGTGATGCCAGTGACTACGCTGTCGGGGCAGCACTAGGGCAGAGGAAGAATAAGCTCTTCCATGTGATTTACTATGCCAACAAAACACTGAATGATGCCCAAGTCAAATACACCACGACAGAGAAGGAGCTGTTAGCAGTGGTGTTCTCAATCGACAAGTTCCGTCCATACATACTTGGAACAAAGGTGGTGGTCCATACAGACCATTCAGCACTGAAGTATCTGTTCACGAAAAAGGATGCCAAACCTAGATTGATATGTTGGATTCTACTGCTGCAAGAATTTGACATTGATATCAAGGATAAAAAGGGAACAGAGAATCAAGTAGCAGACCACTTGTCAAGGCTGGAGACGAGAAGGAGTCAATCCACAGATAGGACCAACATATTGGAGACATTCCCAGATGAGCAATTTTTTGCTGCCACCAGCACTGCCGCGACAGCCATGGCGGCAGGTAAGCTTTCTGAAACCCCTTGGTATGCTGACATTGCTAATTACATTGTAAGTGGGTTATTACCTCCTGAACTTAATTACCAAGAAAGGAAGAGGTTACAAAAAGATGCAAAACATTATTATTGGGACGAACCTCTTCTTTTCAAACACTGTGTAGATCAGATTATCAGGAGATGCGTACCACAGGACGAACAGGAAGTTGTGCTTCACCACTGCCATGCTTCCCCTTATGGAGGACACCTAGGTGGAAACAAAACCGCTGCCAAGGTTTTGCAATCTTGTCTCTATTGGCCCACACTGTTCAAGGATGTACAAGCTTTTTACAAAGTCTGTGAAAAGTGCCAAAGGACTGGGAACATATCGAGAAGGCATGAGATGCCACTGCAAAAAATATTAGAGGTCGAAATCTTCGATGTATGGGGAATCGACTTCATGGGACCATTTCCAAAATCTTGTGGGAACTTGTATATCCTACTGGCAGTGGATTATGTGTCAAAGTGGGTAGAAGCGATCGCCACTCAAAAGAACGACGCCAAAACTGTTCAAAGATTTCTTCACAAGAACATCTTCTCCCGATTTGGCATCCCAAGGGTGATAATTAGTGATGAGGGGAGACACTTCGATAACAGGGTAATTGTTGTTGCCTTGAGAAAATAGAGAGTAAAGCACTGGATTGCAACAGCATACCACCTTCAAACCAATGGTGTAACCCCCTTAGCCTGTCCTAGACGCTTGACCCGAACTACGAAGAGTATACGGGGAAAACCAAATTCAATCCGAAAGTCAACCTTGATCAACGACCCTTTTTATTTTAATCTTGTCTAGATGTATATTAAGCCTAAGTGAGCACTCATGAATCATGAACGAGAAAGACACAGCGATCGGATAACATTTAGGGACTCAATTGCTTAAATTATGCGTTTAGGGACCAAAATGAAATTTTTAGAATTTAGAAGGACTTTATTGTTTTAAGGATTACCAATATGTAATTAATCATGTTACATGCTTCTCTGTCAAGTTTCAGCTTAAAAAGACTTTCCAAGCTCAAGCAATTGCATCCACAACATTTAGGACTAAAATGTAAAGCATGAAAACTCAAAGCAATTCAAATCAGCATCCAACGGTCAACTGTATCAGAACGCCTACCCTCCGTACCAAAACGCGCGTATCGAAACGGTGTTGACCGTTTCGGTACGCGGGTATGTTTCGAGACCAGTATCGAAACAGGTCACTCCAGTGGCCAAACTATTTCGAAACCTCTACAACTCGTTCCGAAACGTTGTGACCATTACAGGCCCTGTTTCGAAACAGTTGAAGACGTTTTGATACACTATGACCAGTGACAGCAGAAATTGCTGGTTTTTCACCCTTTAACCCAATCAAACATGCCTCAAAGATTCTCAAATCATACCAGCAATTCATTTTGATGCTAAGGAACATATTTAAGACACTCTAACAAGAGCATGGCATCAAACACAAAATCACATAGTCTAAAGGCATGCTCTCTAGTCTCAAAACCAATATAAGCAACCAAACCTCAAACCAAACATTAGAGACCATTTACAACCCACAAATGCCAACATAAACATGTCCCAAACTTAAGGAGTTCAAACATATCTCCCAAATACAACCTTGGTTCCCCATTGCCATTTATCAAAACTAAAGTGTATGAAAACTTCACCATACATGAGCTTTGTACTTCCTTGGATGTTCTTATCCTTCTTGATGCCCGGAAACACCTCAATTATCTGCATTATTGGTAAAAGAGAGCGTAAGCACAAATGCTTAGTGAGGCATGCTCTAAAGAAAACCAACACAATAATGTATTTCTTGAAAACACTTTCTCAAAAGCTTTTAAACAACATGCGCATTCTATCTCATGCTTGAAAACCATTCAAAGCAACATCTCCTTGAAAACACATGTACCTCAATTCTATCTCATGCATTTAAACCAATGCAAAACTCATGGCAAAGCCACACTCATGCTTGTAACACCAAAGCATTTCATATACAAATCTCATATGCATTTCCCATAGCATAAATCATTTCGTCAAAGGTACATGTGAATCAAAAGCATTTTCATATTTTATATTGGCATTTCACATCTCATTATTACTCGGATATGCGGACATCTCACTAGACACTTCTGGTGGCATCTACCATCACCGTACTCACTCGTCTAGTAACATAATTTTCGGTGGAATCTCACATCATCGTACTCACATAGCGGAATCTCTCATCGCCACAAAACATGCATAGAAGCAGTAGGAATTTATCTATCTCAAACCATGAGCATGTAAAAGCATTTTAGGGGCAACCACCACATTTAAGAGAGCAAATCTAGCCAATACTTACTTCCAGACTTAGGAAGGTGTTTCAAACCTTTCCTAAATCCCCAAACCTTGATTCTTTGTCCCTCAAGGACTTCTAAAACCATACGCACTCACTGATTACGTTTCGCTCGCTCGCCGAAACGCTATCTATGCTCCCGGATCAACACCAAAGGCGTCCGAAGATGTCTCCCCTACTTTTAACACGTAAGAGCAGAGGATTAATGCATCACCATGCATTGAAATCATCAGCCACACACCTAAACTCGCTGCTCTACGCAAGCACCTCATTTCGGCTACCAAACACAACCGAAAACATCTCCAAACTCTTCCAAAACAAAGCCCACCCAAGATCTATCACTTCTAATCATTTCTAAACATCAATTAACATCAAAAACCACTACAAACACGTCTTTATACCTCCAACTATAACAGAACACCAAAATCACCCCAAAACAATCATTCTAGCACACAAAACTTAGGAAACCAAACCTATTCGGGATTTGATTGATAAAACCTCATTTTTAACATCAATTAACATCCAAAATACATTAGAAAACCACCTCAAAATAGAGCCCAATCATTCACCACGAAAATCTTCAAAATCTCTTCCAAAATCTTGAGTTTTAATACAATTTCTTGTTTCTAACATTAAAACCACTCAAAAATCATTAACAAAGGATTGATAACTTGGGAATTTTAGTAAAGAACTGATCATTAGAGGAGAAGGACGAAGCTTACCTCTAATGGGTGATTTCTCCTTGATTTGGGCAAGTTTTCTTAAAAATTCAATGTGGAAAATAAGAGGATTTGAAGAGGAAATGGTTAAGAATCAAAAGAAGATTGAAATCTCATCAAATGAAGTGAAAATCAAAGTATAATTGCTGGAGAGAATGTGTTTGGCTGAAAAGAATTTGGGAGAAAATGAAATGAGAGAAAATTTGTGAAAAGTAGTTATGAATAGTCAAAGGTAGTTTCTCATTTAATTAACCTTCATTTCCTTTAATTAAAACATTAATAAAATCACCCAAATTAAGGAAAAATCTGATGAAAAATATTTTGGTAAAATTAGCTCCTTAAAGATTCAAAGTTTCAATCCTTTACAAAATAGTCACTATTTAACTTTTGCAAAAACTGCGATTTGGTCACTACACCGAAATGTAGTATTTCCAAACCTTATTTTGTAAAATTGATTTCACAATAATTTTTCATATATTAAATGAGGATTTTTAGATATTTTTCTATATTTTTAAAGCATCCCGATCTAGGTGTTCCCTAAATCCCCCTTTAAGATTCGAACCGTTTCTCGACTGGTCCGATTCGAAACATAAACCATCTAGGCCCAAAATTGGGGTGTTACAAATGGGCAGGCCGAGATATTGAACAGAGAAGTAAAGAATATACTAGAGAAGATGGTTAAACCCACTCAAAAGGATTGGTCTCTACATCTCAAAGATGCACTCTGGGCCTACAGAACAGCGTTGGGGATGTCACCCTATAGACTCATCTATGGGAAAACCTGTCATTTACCTGTTGAGATAGAACACAAAGCTTACTGGGCTATCAAGGCAGTAAATATGGACTGGGATAAGGCACAGAAAAGGCTACTAGACTTGAATGAGATTGAGGAAATTCGAGCAATGGCCTACGACAATGCCAAGATCTACAAGGACAAAACCAAGAAGTGGCATGACAAGAAGCTGCTGCCACGATAGTTCTGCCCAGGGCAGCAGGTGTTGTTGTTCAACTCCAGGTTGAAGCTTTTTCTAGGGAAGCTTAAATCTAGGTGGTCTGGTCCTTTCCAGGTTGTCAAAGTTTTCCCTCATGGTGCCACTACAATTAGATCACTGAAAGATGGGCACCAGTTCAAGGTCAATGGACAGAGACTCAAGCATTATCAGGGGACTGAAGCCCCAAGGATGCAGGAAGTAGTTACTTTAGAAGATGCCCCTCAAGGCACCCCTAATTTAACTTAGTTTTTATTTTATTTTATTTATTTAGGAACTAAGATTTTAATTCAGTTTATTTATCTAATTATTTTTAGGAAATAAAGGAAGCAAAGCAAAGAGGATGAATGAACCAGCCCACCGCATTCACAACAGCCCAAAAAGCCCAACGGACGAGCCTGTCACCAGCTGTCGCGACAGACGCGGAGAAGACACCATATCACGAAGCTGTCGCGACAGACACACAAACGTGTAACAGACGCACAACATACACGGAAACGCGTGACAGACGCGTCAGAAACCGCGTAACAGCTGGCCCCGTTATTCGCACCTATTGTTACAGACCCAACGAGCAGAAAATTCCCATTATATATAAACCCCCACTCCCTATTCATTTTTTCATCTCATTCTCATTCTCTCAACATGCTTCCTTTATTTTAGATCTCAGAAATTTCTTTTCATTTTTGCTACAGTCCTTGCAATGGCCAGCAGAAACACTCGTCGCAGCGCTGCCTCCACCTCTGCCACAGCAGTATCAACCCCAAGTCACAGTGCCATTCCCAACCGGTTCGCATCCACAGAATCTGCCAAAAGGTACTATAGTTCTTTCCAAAAGAGGGAAATGTGGGAGGAACGAAGGTTCATCTACAACCAACAAACGGGAGATCTAGGCTAGAAGGTTTCATAGCCAAGAAGATTCAAGCCCTCAAGTGGCAGGAATTTGCTGCCCAACCCAAGGAAATGAACGTAACCCTCGTCTGTGAATTTTACGCTGCCGTCAACAGTAAGGATGCCACGACAGTGACCGTTCGAGGTAAAGAAATCTCTCTCGAGCCAGCGTACATCAACACACTATACGGGCTGTACGTGAGCAAGAAGGAGGACGCCCACCGAAGGTTCGTAAATAGTCTATCGCCGGCAGACTATGATGTTATCATGGCAAAGGTTACAGAAGAAGGAACGGAGTGGAACGATGACTCTAAACACCGATGGACCGTGAGGAGGACCCAGCTGACTCCACAGCCAAGCTGTGGAACCACTTCGTCAAGAAACACCTCATGCCTACCTCCCACAACAGCACTATCGACAGACCGAGGTTAGCCCCTATCCATTCTATTTTAAACGAGAGGCAAATCAATGTCGGCCGCTACGTCCGGGACAGAATCCTCGAGTGTGCTCTCCGACCGTCAGGCCCCCTCATCTTCCCCTACCTCATCACCACAATCTACTAGGGCAACAACGTACCAGAAATTGAAGAGCATGTCAAGGTCCAAGGAAAGGGTGTAAGCAGCGGAATATTTACAGTTTAATGGAATTGAAAGCTTCCCCGATTTGAAAGGATAAGAATGGAAAATACAATTTCACAATTGGGGTTTACAAGAAAATAATGGGATTTAGGCTCAATTGCTTGAATTTGATGTTTGGATGTTTTCTTTTTGATCGATAGATGTTGCTGAAGCTTATAGAGGTCTCTTTTATACCTTCTCATTGAATTCTAGCCGTTGTGATTGTTGCATTCATCAATAGAGTCGTTGGGGATGTTATCTTCCCTCCATAAATCCAGTCTGCAACCACCCGTTTCGAAACACCCGATCCTGTTTCGAAACAGACCAAAAAAGAAAGAGTCGTTGGGGTGCATTAAAGAGACTGTACCGAAACGGGCACGATCATTTCGATACGCGAAGAGCTCGTTTCGAAACTCGTTTCGAAACACTTTGCCACTGTCAAGGCATGTATCGAAACGGCTTGGAAACGTTTCGATACGCCTTAACGACAAGTATGAAATCGGTTAAAATTAGTTAAAAACTTCAACCGTCATATTTTAGAAATCAGGTTTGAATGCCGTTTCGAAACGTTTGAGGTCGATTCGATACTACCGTATCGAAACGGGTCAAACCGTTCTGATGTTCTTAAGCCGTTTCGAAACCCATTTCGAAACAAAGTTTCATAGTTTCAAAACTGTTTCGATACACATTCCGAAATACAGGTTCACAGTTTCAAAAGTTTTCCAGAACGCCTAAGACCGTTCCGAAATGGTGACTCGAAAATCATTGTTTTGGCTTCAAGAACACTTAGAAAAGTTTTGACAAATTGAGTTTTTAACTTAACCATTTTCCTTTAAACATATAGAGAGGTTTGAGGACTTAAAAATTCGTTTTCTCATTTTCAATTTAGTCCTTAAATTCTTTAGTTATATCAAAATCAATTTATTGGTTTCACAATCTCCCCCTTTTTGATATAACAAAACCAAAGTTAGAATTTTTAAGAGTTTTGAAAATATTGAATACATTCTAACTCCCCCTCAATTTAACATGGGTTTTAAAGTTTTGAAAAGATTTAAATCGAAGCTTTAAAACTCAAAAACACTTAAAACGAATTTTGACTCTTCAATTACTTCTCCCCCTTTTTGTTAGATCAAAATTAATAAACAAGGCTCAAAGAGAAGAAACAAGGTTAAAAGCAATAAGCAACATAATATAGATTCACAGAATTCAAATATCCAAAACATAAAACTTAAACAATAAGGTTCAAAGCTTAATCCCAAACAAAGTAATCAAAGCATAGGTTCATAAAACATAAAGGAAATAAAGATCAAACTTAATCCTAATATGATAAGCTAATATGATATGAAAATCCTAAGCCTCGTCGTCGTCACCATCACCATCCAAGGAATCATCATCAATCCTAGCTTGAGAGCGATGAAAAGCCATCCATTGACGATAGAAGGTAGAGAATGGCAAGTCCATAGATTGATGTTGATTCTCAAGGGAGGTGAGATGATCCTCCACGAATTGCAAGCGAGTATTTATAGCACCAAGACCCGACTACATTGTGTTGAACCGCTCGGTGAGAAAAGCCATAAGAGCTTCGTTGTTAGGACCCGGAGCTTGTGGTTGAGGTTCAAATTGAGGTGGAGGGGCATCCCTATTAACTCGTTCCCATTGGCCATTGTTGTTGTAATGGAATCCGAACTTGTGGAGAGAAGCTTCACCGATCTTTTGCTTACGGGGTTCTGGAGAGTCATAAGTGCAATCAAGTTCGAGCACGCCAAAGATATGGCTTAAAACAGTCCCATATGTGAAGGATTTAAGAGCATCGGTTTTATAAAGCTTCACATTGTTGACCATTTCGGCAAACATAATCTTAACAAAATTTGGGCACTCTCCGCGACGAAAACATTCAAGCCAAAAATAATCTACATGACGAACGTGAGAGAATTTACCTCCGGAGGGGCGAATAAACCACGAGATCATCAAGTGAAGGAACCTATCATGAGCATCCAAGGCAAGCACGGAACCGGTGTGAGAACCAAAATGAGTCTCATTCTCGATGCCTACGTTCTTAAGGCCAAGAGTAGTCTCTAAATAAGGGATGTCGATGACAATCCTCTTCCCCAAGATAAGAGACTCAATGCCAACAACTTCGGAGTGATCGTCATTATCAATAAGTTGGGCATTCGAGTAGAAGATGAGAACCATATGCTTGTAGAAAATATCCAGGATGCTCAAGAACCCAATGAAACTCCATTCTTGTAAATGGTCGAGATAACGAAAGTGAAAGCGCTCTGAGTCAAGAAATGATATGTCAACAACACGCTCACGACGAACGGCAATCTCCTTGACATAAGTGAAACGCTCCTTCATCGCGGTAGTTTTGAGACTCTTGAGAAAAAGTTGGGCGAGGTTGGGACGGATAGCGGCTTGGTTTGAAGCTTCACCCGATTGAGGTGCCTTACGTTTCTTGTTAGAGGGTTCCATTGAAAAATCCTAAAAACATAAAGCAAGTAATTTGTAACAAAAATTGAAGTGTATGCATGAAAATCCTTAATTCAATCCATTGGCAAATCCCACTTAGGTTAAAAAAACTTTTAAGAACATAGATACAAAAAAATTAAGAGAAAACAATTTAAAAAAACAGTAAAAAATACGAATGAAAAATAATATATTTGAATAAAAAATTTTAAGATTTTGAAATTTTTTTACAAGATTTGAAAAACCTAAGTAGCAAAACACATAATCTATACAAAATTAAAATTTTCTAACCTAGGATTCGAATAAAAATTGAAGGAAAAAGAAAATGATGAAAATATACCTTAGATTGGGATTTTGGATGAATAGATGGAAAAACTTGCACAAGATTGTTGATGCTTGCTTAGACTTGAGTTTATGTGTAAAAGCCCTCAAGATTTGATGAAAAACAAGGAGGTTTGGAGGGTTTTTATAGGGAAAATCGGGTTAGGGTTTTTAGGGTTTTGAAAGAGTTTTAATTAAAGTGAAATTTTAACATTAAAAGCCCTCTTTAAAGTTGTCCGCATACCCGTTTCGGAACAGGTCTCGACCGTTCCAAAACGCGGGCACTGAAACGTTGACTGACGTTTCAAGTCCAGCTGACCGTTCCGATACGGATTTGACCGTATCGAATCCTATGTTGACTCGTATCGAAACACGTTTTGATACACCCCTTGGCAGTAGCAAAAACGTTTCGAAACCCTATGAAGGCGTTTCGAAACACCCTTCTCTCAGATGGATTTTTTAAGGTACCCGTATCGAAACAGTTGGACCCGTTTCGATACACCTGGGCCTGGAAGTGCAGATGAGGCTCTAAAATTACAGAAAAGTGAATTTTGATAAGGCCCTATATGCATAAATGACATGAATGAGCAGGAATAACATGTGCAAACATAAACATACTGCCCCTAACTATAAGCATGGTTGAAATTAGGAGTAAAAACACATAAGCATGACATTTTTCAAGAATTCAAGCTATTTAAGCACAAAAGGTCCTAAAAGGTCAAGAAAGGCTAGTTAGACCTAACTCTCTCCTAAGGGACCAAAAACGCTCTTTATCTAAAGGCTTTGTAAAGATGTCTGCTAGTTGGTTTAAGGTATCAACATACTCATAACAACATCTTCCTTAAGGACATGATCTCTAATGAAATGATGCCTTATCTCTATATGTTTGGTTCTAGAGTGTTGGATGGGATTTTTTGTTAAGCATATGGCACTAGTGTTATCACACTTAAGGGGTATGGTTTCAACTTTAATACCATAATCTAAGAGTTGTTGCTTCATCCAAAAGGACTTGAGCACAACAACTCCCTAAGGATATGTACTCGGCTTCGGTGGTAGATAAGGCTACACTATTTTGTTTCTTAGAGAACCAAGATATGAGCATACTACCTAAGAATTGACATGTTCCTGAAGTACTCTTCCTATCGATTTTACACCCCCCATAATCCGCATCTGAATAAGCATGAAGGTTGAAGGTTGAGTCTCTAGGGTACCAAAGTCCTAAACAAGGGGTATCTCTAAGGTACCTAAAGATTCTCTTAATGGTTATAAGGTGAGACTCTTTAGGACTAGCTTGAAACCTAGCACACAAGCAAACACTAAACAATATATCATGTCTACTTGCGGTAAGGTAAAGCAATGATCCAATCATAGAACGATAAAGCTTAGAGTCAATACACTTACCCCCTTCATCTTTGTCAAGCTTTGTAGATGAGCTCATAGGTGTGGCTTGAGGCTTTGCATTCTCCAAGCCAAACTTCTTGAGTATATCCTTGATGTACTTTGCTTGATTGATGAAGGTGGCATCCTTCCTTTGCTTGATTTGGAGTCCCAAAAAGAATGAGAGCTCCCCCATCATGCTCATCTCGAATTCACCTTGCATTAACTTAGCAAACTCCTTGCAATGACACTCATTAGTATATCCAAAAATGATATCATCAACATAAATTTGTACTACTAATATGTCATTTTTATACCTTTTTATGAAAAGTGTAGTGTCCACCTTACCTTTTTCAAAACCTTTTTCAATCAAAAAGTTTGAAAGTCTTTCATACCAAGCTCTAGGAGCTTGTTTTAAACCATAAAGTGTTTTAGTAAGTTTGAAAACATGATTTGGAAATTTTGAGTCTTCCAAACCCGGTTGTTGTTCCACATACACTTCCTCATTTATAAAACCATTTAAAAATGCGCTTTTAACATCCATTTGAAAAAGCTTGAAATCATGATAACATGCATATGCAAGCAACATCCTAATGGCTTCCATTCTAGCTACAGGATCATAGGTTTCATCAAAATCAATTCACTCTTCTTGAGTGTAACCTTGTACTACTAATCTAGCTTCATTTCTCATAATGTTACCACTCTAATCTAGTTTGTTCCTAAAGACCCATTTAGTTTCTATAGTAGATTGATTACTAGGCCTATCAACTAATGTCCAAACATTACTTCTCTCAAATTGATTTAATTCCTCTTGCATGGCCAAAATCCAAAAATCATCTTTTAATGCTTCTTTGATATTTTTAGGCTCTATGCATGAGATAAATGCAACATGGCTCATAAGTTTAAGAGAAGATCTAGTGGTTACCTCCTTGGATGGATCACCCAAGATTTCACCATCTTTGACATAAGTTGAACTCCCTTGGGTAGCTCACTTCCTTTTCCTCAAGAGCCAAGTCCTTCAAGGCTTCAAGAGGTGGATCTTGTTATCCTCTTCTTTGTTTGGAATCTCATCCTCCTTTGAAGTTTGTCCTCCATCAAAGGCATTAATGATTCCTACATCATCATCATCACAAGAATCTTTCCTTGGAAGGAGGTTATCATCGAATACAACATGTATAGATTCTTCTACTACTAAAGTTCTCTTGTTAAATACACGATAAGCTTTAAAGTTTAAGGAATATCCTATGAAAATAGCTTCATCACTTTTTGCATCAAATTTACCTAAGTTATCTTTTCCATTATTTAAAACAAAACACTTGCAACCAAATGGATAAAAATAGCTAATGTTAGGCTTTTTAGATTTTAAAATCTCATATGGTGTTTTCTTTAAAATTGGCATAATCATTACTCGGTTTACAATGTAGCAAGCGGTGTTTGTGGCTTCCGCCCAAAAATATTTAGGTAAATTGTTTTCACAAAGCATGGTTCTAGCCATTTCTTATAAAGTTCTATTTTTCCTCTCAACTACCCCATTTTGTTGAGGAGTTCGAGGAGCCGAAAAATTATGGCTAATACCATTTTCATTTAAAAACTCTTCAAACCCTAGATTTTGGAATTCGGTTCCATGATCACTTCTAATATGAGAAATTCTTAGTTCAAGATCATTTTGGGTTAATTTTGAAAATGTGATGAATTTTTCTAAAGCCTCATCTTTAGTACTTAAGAATAGAACCAAAGTAAATCTAGAAAAATCATCAACAAGTACAAATGCATAAGATTTACCACCCAAGCTCATAGTCCTAATAGGCCCAAATAAATCCATATGAATAAGTTGTAAACACCTACTTGTAGAAACATCATTAATGGATTTAAAGGATGAATTATGTTGTTTACCCTTAGAGCATGCGTCACAAATTTTATCATTTGAGAACTTAATTTTGGGTAAACCTCTAACTAGATCTAGGGAAACTAATTTTTCTAAAACACTAAGGCTAGCATGTCCTAGTTTCCTATGCCATAGCCATGCATCATTTTCATTTTGAGCTACTAAACATGCATGGGATGTATGTATGTCATCTAAATGCACCATGTAAATGTTACCTATGCGATGACCTATGAGCATAATATTATTTGATTTAATGTCAACAATTTTGCACCCAATTTTATCAAATAAGACATTAAATCCTTTATCACATAGTTGGCTTATGCTCAACAAATTATGTTTAAGACTATCGACATACAAAACATTTTCAATAAGAATGGTAGAGTGATTACCTATGGAGCCAATACCTTTAATGTGGCCTTTGGAGTTGTCACCAAATGTAACTACTCCTCCACTTTTTGGCTTTAAGTCCATGAATCTACTCTTGTCTCCGGTCATATGCCTCGAGCATCCACTATCAAGGTACCATGAATTTTGACTTTGTGCTTTGGCCTTGTAGCAATGCTCCCCCTACAAACAAAGATATTAAACTTTTGTTTTTGGTACCCAAATCATTTTGGGTCCACGAGTGTTAGCTCCCAATAGCTTGGTTCCCTTAGGAATCCAAGGTGACATAGCAACAATATTATTAGATTTGACAAGTTCCTTAGGAACCCATACACTCCTAATCTTTTTAGTTTTATTATGTCTAGGGAAGATACTTTGTTTGTAGTTATTAGTCTTTCTCCTAGGTTGGTTTGATTTAGATGATTCACCTTTTTCATGCTTCACATTACCAACATTTTTAAAAGACTCTTTGAGCTTGTTAAGCTCATCTAACACCTTTTGGTGTTCACTGTTGTATTGAGAAAGAAGATTATTTAGGTTAACATTTTCATCTTGGAAGAATTTAAGTTCATCTTTTAAACCTAAAGTCTTTTTCTCAAATTTTAAGTTAGCTTGAGAAAGTGAGTCATTTTTATCATTTAATTCCGAAATAATTTTCTTATTTCTAATGACCGACTCTTTGTGCTTCTCAACTAACTCATCATAAACCTCTTGCAACTCATCATATGCATCATGCAATTCATCAAATGTAAAGTTAAAAGATGATGAGTTAGAGGTTACCATGGAGGAATCCTCCTCAAGTGCCATTAGGCAAAGGTTGGCCACTTCTTGTTCGTCATCCTCGGATGACTCCTCATCACTCCAAGTAGCAAGCTTAGCTTTGAGCTTCTTCTTCTTCTCAAAGCCTTCTTCTTGAATTGAGGGCACTCCAAACGAATGTGACCGGGCTTTTTGCACTCGAAGAAAATGATTTGATCCCTCCTTTCTTCTTTGTTTTTACCCTTGAAGTCCATCTTTCTTTGAATCTTTCTTCCTCGGTTGGACCTCATGAATCGTTAGAATCTTTTGGCTATCATAGCCAATTCTTCTAAATCATCCTCCTCACTAGAAGTGCTCTCCTCATGTAATGAAGCTTTGAGAGTCACTCCCATTTTCTTCTTCTTTTCTACCTCTAGCTTCTCCACTCTTTTCTCTTCCTTCTTCTTTTCATCTTCCCTTCCTTGCTTCATTATTTCATGAGTAAGGAGAGAACCCACTAGCTCATCAAGTTTTAGAGTCTTCAAGTTTTTGGCCTCGATGATGGCGGTTCTCTTCCCATCCAAAGATTCGGGAAGTGAGTAGAGTAGCTTCCGGACAAGTTTGTCTTCTGGGATTGTCTCTCCAAAGCCCTTAAGCCCGTTGACGATGGTTGAGAAGCGATCGAACATCTTGGACACCGTCTCGTCGGGCTCCATCTTGAAATTCTCATAACTAAGATTGAGAATTCCAATCTTGGTCTCCTTCATATCATTGGTTCCTTCATAGGTGGTCTCTAGAGTATCCCACACTTCCTTGGAACTTTCAATGGAGGAGACTTTGGAGTAGATATCGGGACCGAAAGAACAAAAGAGCATGTGAAGAGCTTTGTCATTTATTTGGATCTTTTTCCTCTCATCTTCACTCATCTCAATCTTCTTCTTTAGAACCATCTTTCCTTCATCATCCCTCTTCAAAGGAATATAGGGACCGTCTTCAATGACATCCCAAACAAGGTAATCGTTGGATTTGATGAAGAGGCGCATCCGGTTCTTCCAAAATGGATAGTTGTCACCATTGAAGAATGGTGGTTTTGTGGTGGATTGAGACTCGTACATGCTTGAGCCGGAGGTAGATGCCATGGCTTGATTTTTGGATGATCACACTCTTCCTAGGAACTCCTTTTGTGGTTGTTAATCCTTCAAAGAGGTAGGCTCTGATACCAATTGTTGAGTGGATCATGTCGGAGTATGCCCAAAGACCAATCATATGATGATTGAATAGACATACTATTTTACTAGATTTATCAAGTTATGGCATTACCGTTATTATCCTTTGATATGTTTTTGTGCATCAAACTAACCATTGGATAATAATGTCCATACAATAATATGATTATTGTTAAATAGGATCCTTAGTCGAATATTATTACGGGTATGGATAGTGATAATATATAGAGACTAATATGTGGTTGATGACAAGCGTTGTCATTGACATAGAGATGTCAAAATCAACACATAAGTATTTGTTAGAGAACAACATAATGGATTGACCCGCTATGAGCATGTTTCTTGGGTAATTATGTGACAGTCACAACATTGCTCATGATAAACATATGTATAATCCTCAGACTTGAGATCAACATGATTTCAACATAAGGATTTACGTATTTTGACATAGTCAAACGTGTGTCGTAACTGACTACATTATAAAGACTGATGATTGGATATGTGATGACCTATGTAGTGAAATATGGTTGATCAAGAAAGGATTTGTCCCATCCTACATAATGGGAGAAATATCTTCGGCCACTTGATTGAGTGAGATTAGAAAATGCATGGCCATGCTCGAATATTATGATATGAGATATCATAGAGATTCGTTTATCATAATCTACTCAAGACATAAAGAAACACTAGATGGACAACTCAAGTGTGACTAACCCATGACTTGTGTTCATCTAAGATATAAAGGATAAAAGGATGAAATACATAAAGGAAGTTTATTCAGGAATTAGGAAAGTCAAACCATGACTTCATGCAACTTAGGTAGCAATGATGTATTGCTAGATGTCACTCATTGTTTGTAAAATTAGAACAGTTCTAATTTTGCTGCTAACGTTGCATGAACCTACAAGGGTCACTCCCTTCGAATGAAACGATCAAAAATTGGAAACCATACTCCCTGTTTTAGGGAGGTTACCGAAAATCCCCTATGGGATAAGGGAAATCGGCAACTCCCTTAAATGGGAATAATATTGGATAAATATTGTATTTATCAAATATTATTTAGAGTATGGAAAATATTTAGAGACTTAAATATTATAGAATAAGATTCTAAAAATTTAAATATATATTTGGAATTTATATAATGTATATTTAATTCCAAGTTTATGTAGAATTAGATTCTACATAATTAAAAATATATATTTAAATATATTTAAATCCAAGTAAAGATAGAATGAGATTCTATTTAATAAAAATATATATATTTGGATTAAATATAATGTATATTTAAATCCATATTTTATATAGAATAAGATTCTACATAATTAAATATATATATTTCATTTAATATTATTAAATATAATGTATATTTAATATAAACTAATTTCAAGTAGAATTAGATTCTATGAATTTTGGTTGAACTTGGATTTAAGGTATTCAACTAGAATTAAGTCTCTGAATACTATTTAAATGGACAAGGGCTAGCAACCAAATCATCCCTCTTCCTCCTCTTGAAGATTTCGACAACACCCCTAGGGATTCCCCACTGGAATTCGACATATCCCAGAAAGCTCTCTGAGAAGCTATTCGATATTTTTCTGGTGTTCTAATTGCCCCTGGAAAACCCCTGAAGGTTCCCTTGCTCGATTGCAAGTCCCGGTTGAACTCCTGGTCGATTTCAGACTCCCTCAGGAATCCTTGGAGGGATTTCGACTTCTCCCTCGAAGGTGTTCAAACCTGTCGAAATTTATCCCTAAGTGTTAGGGAGGCGGAAACTTTGTTTGTTTTGTTCGGGTGGACTCCGTAGAGGTCGTTGCGAACCTATGACGATTCCGATTTTACTTGACGTGGTTATTCCGACATACCGTCAGTTTTCCAGTTTCCAAAATTTTAAAAGGTAACTCTTCATCTTTTCACCCCGGATTCGTTCATGTACATGGATCCTGACTGGATTACGTCGGATTAATTTTTCTGCTACGCCACGGGGCGTGCCGACGTGACCCAACAATGGTATCAGAGCCACTTGTATCATACGAATTCGGACTTAAATTCTTGGGTGATGTTTATGTATGAGATGCATGCTGTTTGATTCGATTTAGATATTTATCGTTTATCGTATCATACCTAATAAAGACTTATTTCGATTATCACTGAATGATTAAGAGTTAATCATAACTATGTTAGGTTGCTTCAATGTTAAATGTTAACATGTTAAGACTAATAGTTAGTCTAGAGAACAAGTAGTTGTTTGTAGTTTCATAGATTTATGAAATCTCTGAAAGGGCTTCTAATTTGATAAAAATTATCAAACTATCTTTCACGGTGAATCCATAAGAGTTATGGTTAGACGTTATGAAAAATGCATGTCTAGGATTGACATCATCAAAGACCTGGTACTTAAGTGTGCCTAGTGCACCACCTCTCTTTCATGTTGACCTACCTGGTGCATTTGTTCGTTAACACAAATGGTTTATGAAACCTCGTGATCCTTCTTTGGCCCATTAACCACAACATAGGGATAATCAGTTTAAAACTCCGTAAACACGTCGTTACTTTGTTCGCACGATGTTTGAAATGCATGTTTGATTGCACGGTGTTTGTTTTGCATGGTTATAGCCCATAGCCTTTATAGTTTTGGTTTTTATAAATACGGCATGCGTGTCGTGCCTTTCTCTATCTTCTATTGTACTTCTCTTCTCATCTCACTCCCTCGCATGTAACGCGAGTTTTTGAAAATTGTAAATACTCATAGAGATAAAGCAAGGACCAACATAGCAGCGTGGTGGGCCTTCCCTGGTGCACCAGGCATTTCAGAAGCGGATTCTATCTTCAGTAGAATGGTTCTCCCATTGGCTTGGGACGGGTCGCATCAGGTTAAGAAGGGCTATAATCATTGCATATTTATTTACCGCTTATATTTACCTTGTATATGATGCAATGGATGTTTTATAAGCATGATTAAACATAGTTCTATTGATAGGATCAATGTTAAAATGATGAGATAATTAAGTAAATCCCTCACTATAATTCTAAGTATGTTTTAACCATCCAATATTTACCCTCGTTAAAGCTTCAATCGATATAATGCGAGCTTTGCCAAAGCAATGTCACATTTATCTATCTTAGTTAAACGCGAAGTATAAGCTAGTGATATTCGCCGGTTGAGATATTGGTATTGACTTAGATGGGTTGTTCTAATAGGATTAGAAAACCTAGTGGTTAAAAGTTTTGGTTAATCATAAGATGATTTAAAGAACAAGAGTTGTTCGCCAAAAGATGAGGAATTACATGAGATGTAATTAGTAAGATGTTACTTACCTAAATAACCATTTCCTAAAAGACTGGCCAAAGCTGATTTAGGAATGGTGAAATATGGATCCTCACTCACTAGAAAAACTATCGAAACATTTTTCCGAAATTAAAGCTAGAGGGTTTTTAATTTTGAAGAAAATAGTGGGAGTAAATTTATAGTAAAGACCTATCTATAAATTTTAAAATTTAGTATAACTTATGTAGCATATTTTCTTTGTTGTAGAATTAATGGCAAATAATACTCTATCTCTGCGATCTATCCTTGAGAAGGATAAGCTCAATGGCATAAACTTCCTTGACTGGTTCCGCAATTTGAGAATTGTTCTCAAACAGGAAAAAAAGGAATATGTCATTGAAGAACATGTTCCTGATGAACCGGTTGCCACTACTTCCAGAGCTGACAAAGACAAGTTTAAGAAACACATGGACGACATGCTGGATGTAGGTTGTCTTATGCTTGCCTCCATGACCCCTGAGCTTTAGAAGCAACATGAGGACATAGTAGCTTATGATATGATTCAAAATCTCAAGGAGATTTATGAAGGGCAAGCTCGTCAAGAGAGGTACGAGACCTCTAAAGCTCTGTTTCAATGCAAGATGAGTGAGGGATCTCCCGTAGGAGCTCACGTCATCAAAATGATGGGCTACATCCAAACATTGGAGAAGCTCGGCTTTCTGCTAAAAGACAAATTAGCTACTGATGTCATCCTGCAATCGTTGCCGCATAGTTTCAATCAGTTCGTCCTTAATTTCAATATGAATGAAATTAACAAGACGCTGCCACAGTTGCTCGGCATGTTGAGAACTGCTGAAATCAACCTGAAGAAGGTAGGATCTAAACTTGTTCTGATGGTCCGCAAGGGCAAGAAGAAAGGTAAATCGGCAGCAAAGTCTAAAGGTGATGGTAAAACCAAAACCGATGGAAAGGAGGCATTGAAACCTAAGAAGGGAATCAAGAAGGATGGAAAATGTTTCCATTGCGGCAAGACCGGACATTGGAAGAGAAACTGCCCCACACACCTACAAGAAGTCAAGAAAGCAAAAACGAGTGAGGCATCAACCTCAGAGGCTTCTAAAGAGAAGGCATCAGAATAAACATGGACCTGCGAATGGAAATAAAGCAAGAGTTGCTACATCATCCATTAGGACATGTGTTTTTGCTTAAATAGATTTGTTTTAGTTTTTAAGATTATTATTTTGTGTCTAAGTTTTAGTTATCTTGTAAGGACAAGATATTTTTAATTTTGAGATTATTTAAATAAATGCTATTCTTTTAATCTCTTATGGCACAACGAATCAATGATCTTTAAACTAATCAAATCAATAATATTTATAAAACAAATGACTAATCTCAAACTCATAAAAAGTATTAAGGTAATTTGATGAGATCAAATTCAAGAATATTTAAAGTTTGATGAACTTTCAAAGAATATGGGATTGTCACATAATTAAATCCCACAAGTGGAACGAAAAGTCTTTGAAAGAGAATCAAATATGTTAGACATGTTTTGATTCAAAACAAGTCATTTTCGACTTCTTTACACACTAGAAAAACAACTCTCATGCTTAATCGTGTTTTTTTTCGAAACGTCATATAAGATATGGACTAAGAATTGTTCTAGAATACCTTTGAAGTTTTAAGGTTACTTACATGATAAAATGTTTACAAAGTTCGAACCTTAAAAAACTCCATTTGTTGTTTATCCTAACGAGAACAAAGCGTTTGTTTCTCAAACGAGATTTTATCTTGAAAGAGATTAATTCTCACAAAGGGATATTACTTCTTCAACTTTAACGAGAACAAAATATTTGTTGCTCAAACGATAGTTTATCTCGAAAGAGAATACTTATCACTAATGGATTTCATTTTTCAACTAGAACAAAATGTTTGTTGCTCAAACGAGAGTTTCTCTCGAAAGAGATTACCTCTCACAAAAGGAAAAATGGAATTTGGAATGTGAAGAAATTTTAGACAACAAATTTATGAACCAAAGATTGAGAATGTTCCACAAATGATCAAGGAACATTGGAACAAAACACAACCATTGTGTTGATCCTTAAGAGAATACCATATACTTGAGAAATATGGATTTCTTATTATCCGTACATGGAAACACTCTTCTTTTCGGATCAAGATAAAGACTAGGTCTTATCAGAAAGCAATGGTGAGCCCAAAATTCGAGAAATGGCTAAGAGCCATGAGATATGAGATGGAATCCATGTCTAAAACCAAGTATAGACTTTGGTTACCTAAAAGGGTAAAACCTAAGAGGTATGGATGAGTTTTTCAAAAAAAAAAGAAAACCGACATGGATGATAAAACATACAAAGGATGATTCGTCGCTAAAAGTTTTCAACAAACTTCATAGTATAGACTATGATAAGCATCTTCCTTGTAGCTATGTTTAATCCATCTTAATCTCACTTGCAAGTAGTTACATACGATGACTATGGAATCAAATAAAGGAATGTCAAAACCACTTTCCTAAGGGAAAACTTGAAACAGATGTGTACATGACACATCCAGAAAGTTTTGTCACTCCAGTAAACACTTGGAAGGTATGTAAGCTACAAAGGTCTATCCGTAGACTAAGGCAAGCTTCTTTAAGTTGGGATATTCGTTTCAGAAGATACAATCAAAAGGTTTGGTTTATCTAGAAACAAAAGGGAGTCTTGTTTTCAAAAGAGCTAGTGGGGGCATTGTTACTTTCCTAAGTATTGTATGTAGATAACATACTCATCAAAAGGAACTAAAGATTGCAATTCGTTTTGCATTAATAAAAGATACTGGGAGTTAGCAAATGAGACAATATCTAACTCTACAACATAGGCTGAATGTATTACAGTCGACATAGCAATAAAGAAGGATGTTTGGATCTAAAGGGTTCACTTCTGAACTAAGGGTTGTTTGTTGCGTGTAAAGAGTCTATCGTAATTGTAGTGCAAGTGTACACGACGCAAGTAGTAAAGTGATACGAAGTATTGGATTATCGTCTCCACAGGGATTGGGCTAATAGCTTCACCTTAGTTGACTGCACGAAAGTAAAGGAAATAATTGAGAAGTTTGTCACGAGAATAATAAAGAAAACGTAAATAAAATAGTAGAGTAATCAAGATAGAGAGAATAGGATGGTATTGAATTGCTCAGTAGTGCAGGTATTGTATTGCTTAGGAACTCCAGTTCTGTCGTCGCGCCTGTCTTTGGCAGCACCTGTCGCGGCAGCTGTCCGTTGGTCGTCGCGGCAGCAAACACACCAACTCAGTATGTTCAAGTTTGGCAAGAATCCCAGATCTGCCTTGGCCTATCCCTAGGTCCAAGTCTGTCGATGATCACGTCTTGATGATACCTCCCGGCGTGAATCGAAGGATGAAAACCGATGTGTATGAATTCTTCCTTAGCCACTTAACCTTGCCCTATCCCTAGGCACAAGATAGTTCAACTATAAACTAGAGAACTTGCTCTTATTTCTTTCGTATACTTAACTCTCCCGATGCTAAGTAAATAGATAACCTCACAATGCTCTCCCGATGCTCTTGCAAGATATTAAAACCAAAATAAGAGAACTTGAAGTTGATTTTATTGAACTTGGAAAATCCTAAAACAAAACAACCCTTGCAACTACTTTACAAATCAACCCGTGGCCCTAGGGGGTTTTTAGAACATGTCGACGACGGGTAAACGGTGGAGGGGTTTGGTTATCGGTTATGGGGTTATGTTCTTCTAGGTTAAAATCTATGCCCTTATATAGGCTTTGGGTTCAAGAATTCTAAGATAACAAGGATTACAACTTTAATTAAAGTAAGATTCTAATAAAGACTTTAATCTTCAAGTATCCTACTTTTCAGCCGCCTCCTTGTTTCATGGGATTTCCTCTCCTTGAGCTTTGGCTTGACATATCTTTTGATCCGGGGCTTGGAAAAATATATGGTTTTCACACGACAGACGAGCATAATTTTCTCTATCTATCGAGGTCCACTTTGCTTTTCCTCTCCGCAAAACTGCTGTCCCCATGCTGTCACGACAGATCCACGGCAGCATCGTCCTCATCGTCTGGTTGTTCAGTTCAACTCTTCTGCTTCTCTGCCCTTCGCCCGCCTTCTCTGTCTACTATGGCAGCAACCTGCAAAGTTAACCATCTTTTAGTAGAATCCGTGCCTTTAATATATTTGTGATGTTTTGCTGTAAACTGACCTAAATGCAATGCAATGATGCTTGAATGCAGCAGAAATATGGGTTAAAAAGGGTGTAAATAATAGAACTTTTACACACTCAACACACCCCCAAACTCAAGTTTTTGCTTTCCCTCAAGCAACTAAGACCTAAAAGAAAAAAAAGAATATAAAATTTTTTGTGTTGGCCTTCAAACAGTGAACTGTCCCTTACCCGTCGCTCATTCTCTGTGGCGGCAGCAACCTGTCGGAAAGATTAGGATCTGTCCGGAATCTCCCTATAGTCCTCGTGCAGTGTGTGCATGCTTGTGAACAGTTATATGCCAAGACTCTCTTAGTTTCACTAGAATATTCAACTTTTAACTTGAATTTTTATGCCAAAGTTTATCTTTTTGAAGGCACATTTTCATGCTTCTTTGATTTTCTGTTTTGACTTGATTTTTATTTTTCAAGCTAAAGTTTCACTAGAGCCGGTTTCGGGCACCTCTAGCTAACTTCCTAGAGCCGGTTTCGGGCACCTCTAGGGCTATTGAGTCTATTTTGCTAAACTTCTTTCCTAGAGCCAGTGTTAGGCACCTCTAGGGGCTATTCAAGTGCTAAGCTTCCTATTCTAGTTTGGCTAAAAGAAATCTAAGCAGTATAATAGTCACAATGGTGTTTAAGATTTTCAGAACTATAGAAAGGCTCTAAACTTCTCCTTAATCTGTCCTAAAGATGCTGCCACGGCAGAGCTGTCATGACAGGTAAGTTTACTTCACAGTTTTAAGCCAACAGTTTGATCTTTTCTGCTTTTTTTAAGAGAACTTAAAAGACACAACAATTAATTAAAAAAATGTACTAAGACTCCATTAAAATGGAGGGTTGCCACCCCCAAACTCGAGGGTTGCATTGCCCTCAATGCAAATGACAGGTAAAATGAAGGCAGGTACATCACAAAATATAAATAAGCAGGCAGCAATAAAAAGAAAATAAAGACTTAAATTTTAATCGCTGTCTTCACTGCTGCTGCTGACACGGATCTGGCGGCGGCGTCTGGTCGGTGGGGTTGGCTGGGTCGGTTGCTCCACGACCTGGATGACTGAGCTGCTGCCACTATCCCAAGTGCTTCTGGTGGTGGTACTGGCTTTGGGCATTAGCTGTCTGTCTGCCACGTGTTTCTGCCTCTTGACAGGCGTGAAGTCCTTCTCCAAATTCCTCCTGATAGGAGGGTCTGTCTCGATGTCATGTGAGGCAGGTCGTTTCGTTCCTCGGGCAGAGGTTTCGGCTGTTGGACTGCTAGCTGTCGGCTGGGTAGGTGATGGGGTGGAAGCAGCAGAGTGTGCATGGGGGGAGGCAGGTGGCGTAGGTGTGTGGACAAGGGGGGATGTGGAAATAGTGGGCAGGGAAGGTGGGGAAAATAACATCGGGATAATTTAAAGTGTTGGTAATGAAATTTACCGTCGAGTTGGCGAAATCCCGGATGAATGTCATCAGCCCCATTTGTCTGTCTTCCACTCGTTGTATTGCAGCAAGGATCTGAGCAGATTGGTTGGTCTGGGCGGCTGCGGTGGCAGGTTCATCGGCAGGTTCCTCGGATGATTCTGCTGGGGAAGCAGCCGGGTTGAAAGAGGAGAGGGGGGTAGCGACTATCAGCTCCATGAGGCTGGTTATGTTGTTGTCAGTCCAGCCTCTGCCTTGGACCAGTTTGTCGGTGGTGGCCTCGGGGACGGCAGCACAGCGGCAAAGAGAAGTGATCATGAATGGGAGGCAAAGGCGGGAGGTGGAGCAAAATGTGCAGTCCAAGATGCTTTCCCTCATATAGCGGCCCACGTTAATAGGCCGGTCGTTCATGATCGAATGAATGAGGGCGAGCCGCTGCTGGTCCACCGTCGTGTGATGAGAGGACGGCAGGATACGCTTCTTGATGAAAGCGTTCCATAGCTTTGCTTCTGGGAGGAGCTGCCCCCTTTTTACAGAGTTGGGGTTCTTTTTGCTCGTGTTCCACGTCGTTCCTTCCTCTGTCACTTCTTCCATGACAGCTCCGTAGGCAGCAACGTCGAGGGTGTCTAAAAATTGCTGATGGGCATCGTCGTTTGGACCAAAATAGAGGCCATACATGTGGTTGATGCTGTCAGCTGTGAATGGTACCTTGACCCCTCGGACAGTGACGGATGTCGCCGTCTTGCTGTTGATGGCAGCATAGAACTCCCTCACCAACGTGTCATTTAATTCTGCCGGTTGTTCTGCGAACTGCTCCCATAGTTGAGCTCGTATGGCCCTCGCGATGAATGGTCGAAGCCCCATGTTCGGAGCCTTGCGGATGTAGATAAAACCTCTTTCTTCCCATAATTCCTTGGTGGCGAAGGCTGACGGTGTGGGTGCTGCTGATGAAGAGGCTGAAGCAGCACCGCGGCGGGTCAGTCTGGAAGACATTTTAGTTGCAAGGGTTGTGAAAGTAAAGAAAACAAATAAAAACGAGAGGAGAAAGCAAGTAAGAATAAGCAGAAGTGATGAAAATGGAAATGAGAATGGGGTTTTATAGCGGTCGAGTTGCTGCCCGTTTAATGCTGTAACGGCAGGCGGGAATAACGGGGCGACTGTTGAGATTTGGCGTGTCTGACACGCATTTATGCGTCTGTTACGCGTCTGCCACACGTTTCTGCGTCTGCCTTGTCAGTCTGTTGACAGCCTGTCTTATCCGTGTCTGCGACGGCAGCTGGAACGACAGGCTTCAATAAATGGGCTCTGTTGGGCTGATGGATGGATGGTGGGCTTGGGTCACTTCTTCTTTTCTTCTTGACTCCTTTATTTGCTGAAAACAGAAAATATAAAAAACATTATTTAAATAAAATAAACCTAATTTCCTAATAAATAATACTAAGTAATAAAATAAATGAAAATAAAATTTAGGTTAAATTAGGGATGCCTTGTGGGGCATCTCCTAGAGTAACCACTTCCTGTATTCCTGGGGCTTCAGTCCCCTGATAATGCTTGAGGCGCTGTCCGTTGACTTTGAATTGGTGCCCGTCTTTTAATGATTGGATTGTGATGGCACCATGGGGAAAAACTTGTACCACTTGGAACGGGCCAGACCATCTAGACTTTAGCTTTCCTGGGAAGAGTTTCAGTCTAGAATTGAACAACAACACAAGCTGCCCTGGGCAGAACTGTCGTGGCAGCAACTTCCTGTCATGCCACTTCTTAGTGTTCTCCTTGTAGATTCTTGCATTGTCGTAGGCCATTGTCCGTATGTAACCCCCTTAACCCGGCCTAGACGGTTGACCCGAATTAAGAAGTTTACACGGGGAAAACCAAAGTCAACCCGAAAGTCAACCTTGATTAGCGACCCTTTTTTTTCTTTTTAATCTTATCTAAATGCACTTTAACCCTAGATATGTTCATACAATCGGCATACTCAAAGATCAGCGCATTCGGAAAACATTTAGGGACTTAATTGCACAACATACAAGTTTAGGGACCAAAATGTAAATTCTGGAAATTAGAAGGACTTAACCCACTTTTAAGTTACCATTATGAAATTAGTCATATTTCAGGCTTCTCTGTCAAATTTCAACTCAAACGGACATCTCAAACTCATTCAATTGCATAAACAAGATTCAGGACCAAAACGCAAAAGTTTCTAAACATATAACCAACAATTTCAGTGCCCAACGGTCGGGTGTTTCGGAACAGGGATGATCCGTTCCGAAACGCGGGACCGTTCCGAAACGCGTTGCGCAACAGGGCCTGGCAGTGGCCAAACTGTTTCGGAACGGCTCTGCCCGTTTCGAAACGCCTAGGCCATTTCAGGCCCTCTGTTCTGAAACGGCAGCACCTGTTCCGAAACAGGCTGCCCAGATTGCAGAAATTTGGCTAGATTTTCACACAATTGACCCATCAAACATGCTCCAAAGGCAACCAAATTAAACCAGCAACACATTACATGCATAAGGAACATAATGGCATCAACAATTCATAAACATGGCATCAAACAAGAAAAGCCCCAATTCTATAGGCATGCATCCTATATTGAAAGACCATTCAACACCAAAACATCAAACAATTCTCATAATGGCCATTTACAAGTTCCATCATCACCAACAACATAAAACCATCTTAGGGAGTCCAAAACATCTCCCAAAACAACAACATAGGTTCCCCATTGCCAAAATGCCAAAAGCTAATCAAGTTATGAAAATATTCACCATACATGAGCTTAGTTCTTCACTTGGATTCTTGACCTCTTGCTGCCCTTATATGCACTTCAATGCTCTGCATTATTGGTTTAAGAAAAGAGAGAGCGTAAGCACATAGCTTAGTGAGGAATGCTCATTTAAAACAACACAATAATGCATTTATAAAACACTTTTATAAACCTCAATTCAAAACAACCTTTATCCATGCACAAAAGCATTTAAAACAAGCATACATGCTTCAAATTATTAACATGTCATATTGGCCACAAGTGATAATCATAATCTTTCCATTTCATAGTACAATCAACATAAGACTCACACATGGACTTTTAAACACCATTGTGATCTTACAATTCACAAGGACCACACATGGACTTTTAACCACCATTGTGTCCTTAGCACAAGAATCACCCATGGACTTTTAACCACCATGGTGTTCTTAAAATTCACAAGGCTCACACAAGGACTTTTAACCACCTTTGTGACCTTAACACAAGAATCACCCATGGACTTTTAACCACCATGGTGTTCTTAAAATACACAAGGCTCACACAAGGACTTTTAACCACCTTTGTGACCTTACAATACACAAGGCTCACACAAGGACTTTTAACCACCTTTGTGACCTTAGCACAAGAACCAATCATGGACTTTTAACCACCATGTTGTTCTTAACATAAGAACCACCTATGGACTTTTAACCACCATAGTGTTCTTAACCTTTCACGAAACATCACTTGCCAATATGCATCATTTAACAACAATAATCCACTGTTTTAAAGCATTTAACAAAGCCATTAATCATCATGCATCCTTATGCATCAAAACCACATTTTATCAAATGTTCAAAACAAGGATCTCTTACCTTGAGAATCCTTCAACACATGGCTTATAAAACCAGCAAATAAACATGCTATATATGCCTTCAAAACAGAATATAAAACATGCAAACAATCACATTGCACACAACCAACACATGGTTCATCAACAAGAGAGTTTTTCCGAAAACTTACTCTTGAGCTTAGCAAAGTTGTTTAGACTTAAACTAAGCTCCCAAACCTTCAAAACAATGGTTTCAAAGATGAAAATCAAAATCCACTCACCGATTCCGTTTCGCCACTTGCCGAAACACCAATCAAGCTTCCGGATCAACACCACAAGGATCCGAAGATGTCTCCCCTATTTTAAACACATCAAAACAGTAGATTAATGCACCATCATGCATTAATATCCTCAACCAAGACATCTAAACTCGCTGCTCACATCAACACTCACATTTCGGCTACCAAACACAACCGAAATCACATCCAAACATCTCCTCAACACTACCCAGCCATGATCCATCAATTCCAAACATCTATATACCTCAATTAACATCCAAAATGGATATCATCACGTCCTTATACCTCCAGCTATAGCAGAACATCAAGATCACTCCAAAAACCAACAAAAACTTAAACAAAACTTAGGAAAATCAACCTATTCGGGATTGCATTGATTAAACCTCAATTTCTCATCAATTATACATCCATTTTACATCAAAAACACATCTCAAAACAATGTCCAATCAGATCATACGAATTTCATCAAAATTAAAGCAAATCTTGCATTTTAAAGCCAAGATCAAGAACTCAATTGCAAAACCTTTAATAAAACATAATTCAAGGATTGAGAACTTGGGAATTTCAGTAAAGAACTGAGAATTTAGAGGAGAAGGACGTTCATACCTCTAAACTTGAGTTTTCTCCCTTTTTGGAACCAAAATCTTGAAAATCCAATAAGCAAATGCTAAGGTTTTGTTGTAGAAATGATTAGAGATCAAATGAGGATTGAGATCTCATCTTTTGTTGTCAAAATCAGAGGGAAATTTGCTGAAGAAAAGTGTTTGGGTTGAGAGAAAAGTTGAGAGAAAAGAAAATGGAAAATTTGAGAAAGTTAGTTAAAAATGACAAAATATCTTCTTCCCTCCTTTTTCCTTTAATTAAAACCATTAATTAAATTGATTAATATTAAGAAAAAATCTGGAGAAACTCCTTTGGGTAAATAGCTCCTTAAAGATTCAAAGTTTCAATCCTTTTTAAAACAGTCACCCAGTTTTCAAAAATTACATTTTGGTCACTAACCCAAAATGTCACTCTTCCAAACCTCATTTTGTAAAATTGATTTCACCTTTCTCTTATACATAATAAAAGAGGATTTTAAGACATTTTTCCATATTTTTAATGCAACCCGAACTAGGCTTTCCTAAATTCACCCTTTTATATTCGAACCGCAACCCGAACGGTCCGGTCCAAACCCAAAACTTCTAAGCCCAAAATTGGGGTGTTACACCGTATTTCTTCAAGCTCATTCAGATCTAACAGCCTTTTCTGGCCTGCCTTGTCCAAGTCCAAATTTACTGCCTTGATTGCCCAATATGCTTTGTGCTCTATCTCGACAGGCAAGTGACAGGTTTTTCCATAGATCAATCGGTATGGAGACATGCCCAATGGAGTCTTAAAGGCTGTCCTATATGCCCATAATGCATCATTAAGGAGTAAAGACCAATCTTTCCTAGTTGGCTTAACCATCTTCTCAAGAATGTTCTTAACTTTCCTATTGGATATCTCAGCTTGTCCATTGGTCTGTGGGTGGTATGCTGTCGCGATCCTGTGCTTGACACCATATTTCTTCAAGGCGGCAGCAATAACCCTATTGTCAAAATGTCTCCCTTCATCACTGATAATCGCCTTAGGGATGCCAAATCTAGAAAAAATGTTTTTGTGCAAAAACTTTTGGACTGTCTTGGCATCATTCTTTTGAGTGGCGATGGCTTCAACCCACTTAGAGACATAATCCACTGCTAAGAGGATGTATAGATTTCCACATGAAGATGGAAAAGGTCCCATGAAATCAATCCCCCAAACGTCGAAGATCTCGACTTCCAGAATGTTTTGCAGTGGCATCTCGTTTCTCCTCGAGATGTTACCTGTCCGCTGGCACCTGTCACAGTTCTTGTAGAAGTCCTGTGCATCTTTATACAGTGTCGGCCAGTAGAACCCTAACTGCAGCACCTTGGCAGCAGTTTTATTGCCTCCTAAGTGACCTCCATATTGTGAAGCATGGCAGTGATGGAGAATGTCTTCTTGTTCTTCTTGTGGTACACACCTCCTTATAACCTGATCTGCGCATAGTTTGAAAAGAAGAGGTTCGTCCCAATAATAATGCTTAACATCATTTTGGAACCTCTTCCTGGCTTGATAATTAAGATCAGAAGGAAGTATTCCGCTAACTATAAAATTAACGAAATCAGCATACCATGGGAGTTCAGAAGACTTACCTGCCGCCATGGCTGTTGCGGCAGCGATTGCGGCAGCGAAGAGCTGCTCATCTGGGAAGGTCTCCAGTATGTTTGTCTCATCGATTGGCAGACTCTGTCCATTCTCCAACCTTGACAAGTGATCTGCCACCTGATTTTCTGTCCCTTTTTTGTCCTTGATCTCAAGGTCGAACTCTTGCAATAGCAGGATCCACCGTATCAATCGAGGCTTTGCATCCTTTCTCGCGAACAGATATTTGAGGGCAGAATGGTCTGTGTGCACTATCACTTTCGTCCCAAGTATGTAAGAACGAAACTTGTCAATGGAGAACACCACCGCTAATAGCTCCTTTTCTGTGGTGGTGTAGTTTACTTGGGCGTTATTCAATGTCTTGCTGGCATAATATATGACATGAAACAGCTTATCTCTGTGCTGCCCAAGTGCCGCCCCGACAGCATAGTCACTAGCATCACACATAATCTCAAATGGCTGTGTCCAGTCTGGTGGCTGTACTATAGGGGTTGTTACCAGTTTTTCCTTCAGAACCTTGAATGCTTCAGTACATTCATCATTAAAGTCAAAGGGTCGGTTCTGCTCTAAGAGATGACATAGGGGCTTGGTGATTTTTGAGAAATTTGCAATAAACCTTCATTAAAAACCAGCATGCCCTAAAAAACTCCTAATGCCCTTGACTGTGGTCGACGGCGGTAGCTTCTCAATTACTTCTATTTTAGCCCTGTCGACTTCTATCCCACGGCAGCTAATCTTATGGCCAAGGACTATCCCCTCATCCACTATAAAGTGGCATTTTCCCAATTCAAAACAAGATTTGCTTTTTCGCATCTTTCAAGTACCTTTTGTAAGTTGCCAAGGCAGCTCTCAAAATCGTCTCCAAAGACGGAAAAATCATCCATAAATATCTCAAGGAAGTCCTCTACCATGTCGGAGAATATAGCCATCATGCACCTTTGGAAGGTGGCGGGTGCATTACATAGTCCAAACGGCATCCTCCTAAAAGCGTACGTTTCGTAGGGGCAGGTGAAAGTCGTCTTTTCTTGATCTTCTGGTGCAATAGCAATTTGATTGTAACCTGAGTAACCATCAAGAAAACAATAGTAAGATTTACCCGCTAATCTATCAAGCATTTGATCAATAAAGGGTAAAGGAAAATGGTCCTTTCGGGTAGCTTTGTTGAGCTTCCGATAGTCCATACAAACCCTCCAACCGGTCACAGTCCTGGTTGGGATTAATTCATTGTTCTCATTGGTTATCACGGTCATTCTTCCTTTCTTTGGAACGCATTGCACTGGGCTCACCCATTTGCTGTCGGAGATGGCGTAAATAATACCAGCATCTAACCATTTAATTATCTCTTTACGCACCACCTCTTTCATCGCATGGTTTAGCCGCCTTTGGGCATCAATAGTCGGCTTATGATCTTCCTCTAGGAGGATTTTATGCATGCATAACGCCGGACAAATGCCTTGAATGTCTGCTATCGTCCATCCAATCGCCTTTTTGTGCTGCCTTAGTATGCCGATTAGCTGTCGTTCCTGTTCCTGCGGCAGCTTAGAAGAGATGATTACGGGCAACGTATCATTTGAACCAAGATAAGCATATTTTAACTGCCCTGGCAGGGGCTTAAGTTCTAAGGCAGGTGGTTCAATAGTAGATGGCTTTTGGATTAAATGGTTATCCGAAGTGTAATTCAAAGGTTCGAATAACTTACCTGGACGATAGCCTAACCAGTTTACCTCCTCCTGATCTTCAGTATCAGATGTATCGGAGTCAGAGGAGTTGTTGTCGTCGGTGCTGTCGTCGTTGCTGTCGTGACAGGCCTGTAGGTGGCTGTCGCAGCAGTGACCAAATTTTATATCATGACAGCCCGACCTAATGCAGGGTTGATCGAGGGTTACTTCAATGATAGCCTTGCATTCCTCGCCCACATCAGCATGTTTCATTGCTTGGAGAACATTCAACTTAATCTCTTGATCGTTCACTCGCATGGTGAGTTCTCCTTTCTCCACATCAATCAGTGATCTTCCCGTGGCTAAGAAGGGTCGCCCAAGGATGACTGGTGCGTTTTCGTCTGCCTCACAATCTAAAACAAGAAAGTCAGCAGGAAAAATAAACTTATCCACTCTTACCAGAATATCTTCAATCTTTCCCTCTGGATGAACGTAAGAGCGGTCTGCCAGCTGCAGAGTTACTGTCGTGGGCCGCGCCTTTCCAATACCTAACTTCTGAAAAACAGACTTTGGCATTAAATTAACACTAGCACCAAGATCACAAAGTGCCTTACCCGCATATTTGTCTCCGATTACACAAGGTATGATGAAGCTCCCCGGATCCTTCTTTTTCTGGGGTGGTTGCCGATGAAGAATACTCATGCAACCATCTGTCATCCTTACCGTTTCAAATTCCACAAGTTTATATTTCTTTGACATGACATCTTTGAGAAATTTGGCGTAACCGGGCATCTCCCTAACGGCATCTAACAGCGGAATATTAATATGAACCTGCATAAAAATATCATAAATCTTTTTAAGTTGAGATTCTTGCTTAGCTTGCTGTATCTGTTGAGGAAAAGGAGGTGGGGGACGGTAATCAGCAATACGTCCTTCCCACTGCATACGAATCTGAGGAGGTTTCGGTTCATCAATTTTCTCCTCTGTCGCGTCTGCTGTCGTGATAGGCTCATCGGCAGCAGTCTGTTTATCACCTGTCGGGGCAGCTTCCTCGGCAGGTTGGTCTAAGGCTGGTTGCTTTCCTGTTTCAACTTCTTTTTCCGGCCCTGGCAGTTTCTTCCCACTCCTAGTAGTAATTGCCTTACACTGTTCATGTGTGGGTGGCCTAGCATTTTCAGTATTACTAGGGAATCCTCCATTCTGCCTCGGCTTAATATGTTGAGAAACCTGACCCATTTGTGTCTCCAGAGATTTCAAAGTAGCCTCATGATTTGTCATCCTCATCTCTGTTTTATCCATGAAATTTTCTGTCTTCTTAACAAACTGATTCATATTCTCAATATAAGTACCTGTCTGAGACATAAAGGTGGCCAGAGTCTGTTCCAGTATACTGCTCGTGGCTGCTGTTGCTGCTGCGGCGGCAGTTGCTGTCGCGTCAGCAATCTAGGTCCTCCCTGATTCTGATTATGTGCTTGCGGATTCAGGGCGTTATTGGGGTTACTCCAGGAAAATTTGGGATCCTTCCTCCAATTGGGATTATAATTGTTGGAATTGTAATTCGGCTTGTTGTAATTTCCAACATACTTT
Source organism: Hibiscus trionum (assembly GCA_030270665.1). Taxonomy (NCBI): domain Eukaryota; kingdom Viridiplantae; phylum Streptophyta; class Magnoliopsida; order Malvales; family Malvaceae; genus Hibiscus; species Hibiscus trionum. The sequence continues at coordinate 16,426,480 of BSYR01000051.1, forward strand.
CCCTCTTGTACTTGTATTGGGCACTCATCCCGACTATGATTTCCTTCACAGATATCACATACTTCCTCTACAGCAAATCCTTGTTGACCATCATCATTCAATAACCTTTTCATTGCTTTAGTAAGGAATGCTACATGTGATTTCAACGTGCTGTCGGCTTCATAGTCCTTGACAGCAAGTACCCGTTTACCCCCTCTTCTTGCGGTCGAAAACTGTTCCTCATTCTTGGCCAGATTTTTCAAAACTTGTAATGCCTCGTCTGGATCTTTATCCAATAATAGTCCATTTGCTGCAGAATCAATTCGAATACGAGTTTGTAAGTTAGCAACATTATAGAACTTAGTTACCTGATTCCAGACGGGGAATCCATGCATTGGGCAGTTCCGAAGAAGAGTAGTAAATCTGTCCCAGGCCTCGTGCATCGGCTCGTCATCTTCCTGCTGAAAAGTAGCAATTTCATTACGTAATCGCTCAGATAAATGTGAAGGATTAAAACGAGATAAAAATTCACGAGATAGATCTGCCCAAGTCATAATTGAACCCGGTGTAAGTTTATTCCACCAAGTTTTAGCTCTGTCCCTCAATGAGTGGGGAAATAACCGAAGCCTCAGTATCTCCGGATTAACTCCTGGCAGTCTAAACGAACCACAGATCTCCTGGAACGTTTTGAGATGCTCCCTAGCATCTTCTGTCACGGCACCACTAAACTGTCTGGCATTGTTGATCATACTAAACATGACAGGTTTAAGCTCAAAGTTATCAACTTCAATATCCGGAAGCGTGGTCTCCAGCTCTACATGATCGTTCAGCATGTAGTCACGGCATGACCGTCGTCCGGCTGCTGCAGGCGGGTCGCCGACAGGCGGTATACCTCCACCAGCGGGCGGATTACGGGCCATCTTCTCTAGCTGTTCCTCAAGGTACTCGTTCCTGTCTAAAAGGTGGCGAAGTTGTTTCTTGAGATTGAAGGAACGTTCGATTTCCGGATCTAATTTATACTCAGGATCTTCGCCTCTTTTAGATCTGCGCATAAACAAGAAAACCTCGTGAAAAGCAAGAGTTGAAAGCACTAACGAAAAATAGAAAAAGAAAAATTAAAAGAAAAACAAAAACGAAAACGAAAACGAAAAGTGCAATAAAAGAAAGGTGTAGTTATGTTGCCAATCCCCGACAACAGCGCCAAAAACTTGTTGCGTGTAAAGAGTCTATCACAATTGTAGTGCAAGTGTACACAACGCAAGTAGTAAAGTGATACGAAGTATCGGATTATCGTCTCCACAGGGATTGGGCTAATAGCTTCACCTTAGTTGACTGCACGAAAGTAAAGGAAATAATTGAGAAGTTTGTCACGAGAATAATAAAGAAAACGTAAATAAAAGAGTAGAGTAATCAAGATAGAGAGAATGGGCTGGTATTGAATTGCTCAGTAGTGCAGGTATTGTATTGCTTAGGAACTCCAGTTCTGTCGCCGCGCCTGTCGCTGGAAGCACCTGTCGCGGCAGCTGTCCGTTGGTCGTCGCGGCAGCAAACACACCAACTCAGTATGTTCAAGTTTGGCAAGAATCCCAGATCTGCCTTGGCCTATCCCTAGGTCCAAGTCTGTCGATGATCACGTCTTGATGATACCTCCCGGCGTGAATCGAAGGATGAACACCGATGTGTATGAATTCTTCCTTAGCCACTTAACCTTGCCCTATCCCTAGGCACAAGATAGTTCAACTATAAACTAGAGAACTTGCTCTTATTTCTTTCGTATACTTAACTCTCCCGATGCTAAGTAAATAGATAACCTCACAATGCTCTCCCGATGCTCTTGCAAGATATTAAAACCAAAATAAGAGAACTTGAAGTTGATTTTATTGAACTTGGAAAATCCTAAAACAAAACAACCCTTGCAACTACTTTACAAATCAACCTGTGGCCCTAGGGGGTTTTTAGAACATGTCGACGACGGGTAAACGGCGGAGGGGTTTGGTTATCGGTTATGGGGTTATGTTCTTCTAGGTTAAAATCTATGCCCTTATATAGGCTTTGGGTTCAAGAATTCTAAGATAACAATGATTACAACTTTAATTAAAAGTAAGATTCTAATAAAGACTTAAATCTTCAAGTATCCTACTTTTCAGCCGCCTCCTTGTTTCATGGGATTTCCTCTCCTTGAGCTTTGGCTTGACATATCTTTTGATCCGGGGCTTGGAAAAATATATGGTTTTCACACGACAGACGAGCATAATTTTCTCTATCTATCGAGGTCCACTTTGCTTTTCCTCTCCGCAAAACTGTTGTCCCCATGCTGTCACGACAGATCCACGGCAGCATCGTCCTCATCGTCTGGTTGTTCAGTTCAGCTCTTCTGCTTCTCTGCCCTTCGCCCGCCTTCTCTGTCTACTATGGCAGCAACCTGCAAAGTTAACCATCTTTTAGTAGAATCCGTGCCTTTAATATATTTGTGATGTTTTGCTGTAAACTGACCTAAATGCAATGCAATGATGCTTGAATGCAGCAGAAATATGGGTTAAAAAAGGTGTAAATAATAGAACTTTTACACACTCAACATTGTTCCCAGCATATTAGATGCTACATAACTTTGTTATGATGGAACCTTTGCGTAAGCAAATAAAACCCAAATTTCATCAATAAATCCAAACATATTATAAAGTACTTACATCTTGGAGATGTGATAGTATGCAACATACGCACAAAGTTGATAACTTTGTCAACTCCCTGACAAAGCTTTTGACACATCATAAGCATGTCAGTTACACTAAGCCATATCGTATTAGATACGAGAATGATTGGTCTTAGTGCCAGTGGGAGATTGTTGGAGTATGCCCAAAGACCAATCATATGATGATTGAATAGACATACTATTTTACTAGATTTATCAAGTAATGGCATTGTTGTTATTATCATTTGGTATGTTTCTGTGCATCAAACTAACCATTGGATAATAATGTCCATACAATAATACGATTATTGTTAAATAGGATCCTTAGTCGAATATTATTACGGGTATGGACAGTGATAATATATAAAGACTAATATGTGGTTGATGACAAGCGTTGTCATTGACATAGAGATGTCAAAATCAACACATAAGTATTTGTTAGAGAACAACATACTGGATTGACCCGCTATGAGCATGTTTCTTGGGTAATTATGTGACAGTCACAACATTGCTCATGATAAACATATGTATAATCCTCAGACTTGAGATCAACATGATTTCAACATAAAGATTTACGTATTTTGACATAGTCAAACGTGTGTCGTAACTGACTACATTATAAAGACTGATGATTGGATACGTGATGACCTATGTAGTGAAATATGGTTGATCAAGAAAGGATTTGTCCCTCCTACATAATGGGAGAAATATCTTCGGCCACTTGATTGAGTGAGATTAGAAAATGCATGGCCATGCTCGAATATTATGATATGAGATATCATAGAGATTCGTTTATCATAATCTACTCAAGACATAAAGAAACACTAGATGGACAACGCAAGTGTGACTAACCCATGACTTGTGTTCATCTAAGATATAAAGGACAAAAGGATGAAATACATAAAGGAAGTTTATTCAGGAATTAGGAAAGTCAAACCATGACTTCATGCAACTTAGGTAGCAATGATGTATTACTAGATGTCACTCATTGTTTGTAAAATTAGAACAGTTCTAATTTTGCTGCTAACGTTGCATGAACCTACAAGGGTCACACCCTTCAAATGAAACGAACAAAAATTAGAAACCATACTCCATGTTTTAGGGAGGTTGCCGAAAATCCCCTATGGGATAAGGGAAATCGGTAACTCCCTTAAATGAGAATAATATTGGATAAATATTATATTTATCGAATATTATTTAGAGTATGGAAAATATTTAGAGACTTAAATATTATAGAATAAGATTCTAGAAATTTAAATATATATTTGGAATTTATATAATGTATATTTAATTCTAAATTTATGTAGAATTAGATTCTACATAATTAAAAATATATATTTAAATCCAAGTAAAGATAGAATGAGATTCTATATAATAAATATATATATATTTGGATTAAATATAATGTATATTTAAATCCATATTTTATGTAGAATAAGATTCTACATAATTAAATATATATATTTCATTTAATATTATTAAATATAATGTATATTTAATATAAACTAATTTCAAGTAGAATTAGATTCTATGAATTTTGGTTGAACTTGGATTTAAGGTATTCAACTAGAATTAAGTCTCTGAATACTATTTAAAGGGACAAGGGCTAGCAACCAAATCATCCCTCTTCCTCCTCTTGAAGATTTCGACAACACCCCTAGGGATTCCCCACTGGAATTCGACATATCCCAGAAAGCTCTCTGAGAAGCTGTTCGATATTTTTCTGGTGTTCTAATTGCCCCTGGCAAATCCCTGAAGGTTCCTTTGCTCGATTGCAAGTCCCAGTTGAACTCCTGGTCGATTTCAGACTCCCTCAGGAATCCTTGGAGGGATTTCGACTTCTCCATGGAAGGTGTTCAAACCTGTCGAAATTTATCCTTAAGTGTTAGGGAGGCGGAAACTTTGTTCGTTTTGTTCGGGTGGACTCCGTAGAGGTCGTTACGAACCTGTGACGATTCCGGTTTTACTTGACGTGGTTATTTCGACATACCGTCGGTTTTCCAGTTTCCGAAATTTTAAAAGGTAACTCTTCATCTTTTCACCCCGGATTCGTTCCTGTACATGGATCCTGGCTAGATTACGTCGGATTAATTTTTCCGCTGCGCCACGGGGCGTGCCGACGTGACCCAACAGATCAAATGATCGATATAAACTAAGAGGGGGTGAATTGGATATTTAGACTTTTAGGTAGTGGAATTGACAAATAAAAAGATAGACAAGAGAATTTAGAGTGGTTCAAGTTCCAATCGAACTCTACATCCACTACCTTAACTTCACTAAGGATTTTCAACAATTCCACTAATTGCTCTTCCCCTTTTCTAGGCTAAGGAGGTAACTGTTACAATAGCGGTCAAATTTTCTACCCAAAATTTGACCCAATCCTCACAAAAGAATTACAAAGAAGTTGATGGCTAAACAAGTATCTCCCAATATAAAAAGTAGCCCAATTACAAGCACTCAACCCAATTTGAAAGGATAAGAATGGAAAATACAATTTCACAATTGGGGTTTACAAGAAAATAATGGGATTTAGGCTCAATTGCTTGGATTTGATGTTTGGATGTTTTCTTTTTGATCAATAGATGTTGTTGAAGCTTTTAGAGGTCTCTTTTATACCTTCTCATTGAATTCTAGCCGTTGTGGTTGTTGCATTCATCAATAGAGCCGATGGGGATGTTATCTTCCCTCCATAAATGCAGTCTGCAACCACCCGTTTCGAAACGCCCAATCCTGTTTCGAAACATACCAAAAAAGAAAGAGACGTTGGGGTGCATTAAAGAGACCGTACCAAAACAGGCACGATCGTTTCGATATGCTAAGAGCCCGTTTCGAAATTCGTTTCGAAACACTTTGCCACTGTCAACGCATGTATCGAAACGGCTTGGAAGCGTTTCGATACGCCTTAACGACAAGTATGAAATCAGTTAAAAAGTTCAACGGTCATATTTTAGAAATCAGGTTTGAATGTCGTTTCGAAACGTTTGAGGTCGTTTCGATACTACCGTATCGAAACGGGTCAAACCATTCTGATGTTCTTAAGCCGTTTCAAAACAAAGGTTCACAGTTTCAAAACCGTTTCGATACACGTTCCGAAACACAGGTTCACAATTTCAACAATGTTTAGAACGCCTAAGACCGTTCCGAAACGGTGACTCGAAAATCACTGTTTTGGCTTCAAGAACACTTAGAAAAGTTTTGACAAATTGAGTTTTTAACTTAACCATTTTCCTTTAAACATATAGAGATGTTTGAGGACTTAAAAATTCATTTTCTCATTTTCAATTTAGTCCTTAAATTCTTTAGTTATATCAAAATCAATTTATTGGTTTCACAGTAAGGTTACATGAGATAGTTGTGTATGATGCAAGAATGCATGAGATGCTTGGTAAAGCATGAGCAATGTTTAATTGTTGTTTATGCATATGAGCATGTGTTTATAAAATGCATTGATGTCTTGAGAAGACATGATTTATGAAAAGGCATGTGATAAAAGAGGTGGCTTTGCAAGTCATGTTAAATGCATTGATGAATGTTGTTTAGTGAGCCTCACTAAGCTTTATGCTTATGCTCTTTTGTTTCATCAATGCAGAGAATTGAACATTTGAAGGCAACCTAAAAGTAAGAGGAATCCAAGGCTTTGTTAAAAAGATGTATGTGGTTCACCCTTAGTGTAATAAGAGGTAATGGGTGGGATTTATACTTTGAAATGTTTGAGGATGTTTTCCTTTACTTTGAGCATGTTAGATTGCCCATACTTGAGTTATAAATGGCCTTTGGGGTTTGGATTTTGGTTTGAGCTGTTCTGAGTTTATGTTTCTTACATTTTGGTCCTTAAATGTTGGTTGCTTAAATTAGTGAGTTTGAATGATCCGTTTGAGTTGAGATTTGACATGATATCATGTTATGTGATTAATTGAGGTTTGGTAACTTTAAAATCATGAAAGTCCATGTATTTTATGGAATTTACAGTTTAGTCCCTAAAAGTCAAATGTATGCAATTGAATCCCTAATCGAACACCAATCGTTGTGTCGTTTTCACCTAATTGCTTTGCTGAACTCATAGGTTAAGAATATGCATCTAGAGAAGATAAAAAGAAAAAAAAGGGTCGTAAATCAAGGTTGACTTTCAGGTTGACTTTGGTTTTCCCCGTGTAATCATCGTAGTTCAGGTTAAACGTCTAGACCGGGCTAAGGGGGTTACATAAAATGATGTCGTTTTAGTGGTTTGTCCAAAACTACGTCGTTTTAGTGTCATTAGACCATTTATCATGTTATCACGTCATTTTTGATTTAACAGTCGAGTGACCAAAAATGATGCAATGTCATAGTTGAGTGAGCAAATTAAAATTTTTTAACCTTCACTGACCGAATTAGAAGTGAGAGTAAAATTGAGTGATGAAATTTGTAATTTACCCAAATGAAAATGGGATAAAATAACTGAAATTAACTGAATTTTCATGTATTTGTATTTTGAGCAGCCAACAGAGGCAAAATGATAACTGAAAAAAAAAACAGAAAATGTAAACATAAAAACCCGCTTTCCCCTTGTCCTTTTGTTTTAAAGTAATTTCCGTATCATAAATAAATTGTTGAATTTCCTTCCCTTTCCTTCTCAAATCATTCGATTCCCTCCAAACCCCATCGCTCTAGCCAACCGGAGCCGTACGGTCGCCCTGAAGAAACTAGGGGCTTTTACCTCAATCGGAGCTCCACGATCTCCCTTCTTACCAGGTCCGTTTCTTTGATTTCCCTTTTTCTTTTTTCTTTTTTTTTTTGGGGGGGGGGTATAATTCCTAACAATTTCTCCTTGTTTACAGATCATGGAGCAAAAGAGGTTGATTTTTTTGATGCTTTTGACGTGTTTGATTGCATCTTCTTGTGGTAGAGGTGATAATCAGATTCAATTCTTCTAATTTCTGAAATTTTCTTTTTAAAAAGTAGGTCTTCCTGTTGTAACAATAGTGAATTATCCCTAATTTCTGTAATTAAATGTTAAAAACAGCTAAATTTTGGATTTTTTATTTGATTTTTGTACCTTGTGATAATTTAAAAAGAAAATTGTTTAACGAGGAATTTGCTGTTGTTTTCTGTAGAATTGCAGGGGAAGCACAATGATAAACTTGCCGTTTACAATCGTACAGTTGCCACTATTTTAGTAGAATATGCATCGGCGGTAAAGTTGTTATTATCACCTTTTTACTTTTTGATGAACTTGAGTTTCAAATTCAAAGTAATTATCTAAGAAATTTTTGTATCGTGCTCTGGTTGTTGGCTTATTGCTGCCATCAGTTAATGTATTATTGTGTGTGTGCACGCGTGTGCCATATAGCCGATAAAATGAGATAGAAGTCCATGATTGATGTAGATGACCTGTCTCGTTTGTTCTATAAATCCTTGATAGAAGTCCTAAGATTGATTTAAATAATCCCATCTTATTATTCTAGAGTTCCAATACAATGAGATAGAAGTCCTAAGATCAATGTAAATGATCCCATCTCATTTTTCTTGAAAACTGATAAAATGAGATAGAAGCCCTAAGATCAATGTAAATGATCTCATTTCGTTTGTTCTAGAATTATGATGAAATGAGATAGAAGTCCTAAGATCGATATAAATGATCTTGTCTCTTTGTGATAAAATGAGATACAAGTCCTAAAATCTGTGTAAATGATCTCATCTCGTTTGTTCTAGAATTCGGATAAAATGAAATAGAAGTCCTATGATACCATTGTTGGGAAACGCCGGCACACCCTATGACATAGCAGAAAAATTATTCGGTTAATTCCAACAGTGATCCATGTACGAGGAACGAATCTGAGATGAAAAGGGATGAAACATTACCTCAATTAAATCTTATAACCGCAGGGACGTAGGAGAATGCAATTCTTCTAGCACGATGTCGAGTCCAAGTCGTTACTACAGCATTCCGACCTCTACGCAATTCACCCGAATAAAACGAACAATATTTTACTTTTCTAACCATTAGAGACGTTTTTAGCAATAGGCATGTTTTTGGCGGGTAGACTTTATGCCTTTATTTAATATTTAAAACCTTAATCCTAATTAAATTCGGATTCATTAAATATTATTCATTTAGATTTCTTTAGGGATATATATATATATTTTAGTGGTGTTTGATAATTACAGTAATTATCTAGTATTAAAATGTATATAAACGAAAATTATCTATATAATTACAATTATTTTGGTTTTAACTAATTTCGTGTACAATAAGTTTGTACACATGCTATCTAGTCAATACTTTTTGTTTCAATGATAGGGTGTGACCCTTGTAGGTTCATTTAACTTTAGCAGTAATATCTAAAACAATTCTAATATTACAAGCAACAAGTGACATCTAGCAATACATCATTGCTACCTAAGTTAAAGGAAGTCGTGGTTCGACACACTTTGTCATTAATTAACTACATATTAGTCATTTTAAGGATTTTATTATAATTCAGTTTATTTATATATGCGCAGAATAATGACTTAAATAATAATAATGACTTTATATTAATAAATAAGATAAAATAAGTATGTCTTTTACAATCATCTTATGATTGGTCTTTAGACATACTCCAACATAATGCAAATGATCACGTCTCGTTTGTTCTAGAACTCCACTAGAATGAGATAGAAGTCCTAAAATCATTGTAAACAACCTCATCTTGTTTGTTCTAGAATTTTGATAAAATGAGATAGAAGTCCTAAGATCGATGTAAGTGATCTTGTCTTGTTTTTATAAAATGAGATAGAAGTCCTAAAATCCGTGTAAATGATCCCGTCTCGTTTGTTCTAGAATTCCGATAAAATGAAATAGAAGTCCTATGATTGATGCAAATGATCCCGTCTCGTTTGTTCTAGAACTCCACTTGAATGAGATAGAAGTCCTAAGCTCAATGTAAATGTTCCCATCTAGTTTGTTCTGTAATAGGCTAATCAATCAGTTGAATGTTGTTGCTTAATATATTATTTAAGAGTTTTTGTGTGTTTCAATCATATTGCTTTTCTTATCTTTGATATGGTCACTCAAGCAAATTTTCTCCCCATAGGTTTACGCGTCAGATTTAACAGAACTTTTTACGTGGACGTGTGAAAGATGTGATGGTTTGACCAAGGTACTTGATTTTATATGTTTTTTTTCTTTAATATTCATTATTTAAGTAGGTTTCCACCCAAATCGGCCATCTTGATGCTTCTTTGCATTGAAACAGGGATTTGAAGTTGTTGAGCTTGTCGTTGATGTTCAGAACTGTTTACAGGTGCATTTCTCATAGTTAATTATGTTTCTCTGACTCTTTGTTTTTCCTAAAGCTCCTGTGTCCGACACATATTTGGACATGGGTATGGGGTGTGGCTTTCGAAATATATGATGAAAACATAGAATGAAAATTGAGCATACTCATGTAAGATATATACTTGTATCTGACACCCTCTAGTAACATAGGTTAGAATCTGGATGAGACATGGGTATGGGGTGTGGCTTTCCAAACATATGAAGAAAACTTAGAATGAAAATTGAGCATACTCATGTAAGATATATACTTGTATCTGACACCCTCTAGTAACATAGGTTAGAATCTGGATGAGACATGGGTATGGGGTGTGGCTTTCCAAACATATGAAGAAAACTTAGAATGAAAATTGAGCATACTCGTGTAAGATATATACTTGTATCTGACACCCTCTAATAACATAGGTTAGTATCTGGATGAAGTGTGTGTTATACAGAATACTTTTGTTTGTAACTGGAACGAAATGACTATCAATTGATAGGGATTTGTTGGAGTGGCAAAGGATATTAATGCCATTGTTATTGCCTTTAGAGGAACACAGGATAACAGGTACTATATTATTTGCCTCGATAATTTCTGTTCAACAATGTTCTCAAAAGAGTTGTCCATTGGCATCTAATGATAAAAAGGTAAACAAGGTTGAAGTTTTCCAAAATTAAGATATTGTTTCTCTTACAAATTAATAAGGTTTTTTGTTCCTTCAATTTTGTTTTATTCATCTGTCTGTTTCCAGCATACAGAATTGGGTTAAAGACTTGTTCTGGAAACAGCTTGATTTGAATTACCCTGGTATGCCTAATGCTATGGTATGCATAAAAAACTTATCCCAATTTGTGAATTTATGCCAGAGTGGTTGTTGTTAATCTCTAGTCTTGTCCGGCTGGTACAGGTGCACCACGGATTTTATACAGCTTATCACAATACAACCATACGCTCTGGAATTCTATATGCTGTTAAAAAAGCAAAAGAGTTTTACGGAGACCTTGACATCATGATTACAGGCCATTCAATGGGAGGGGCTATGGCTTCCTTTTGTGCACTTGACCTAACGGTAACCATGACGGTTGAGCCTTTTTCGGTTCAGCTAGAAATATGTTATCATTGTCATGCTAAACTTTTGAGTTAATTTTCCTTGGTTAAATTATGGTCAACATGAATACTTCTCGATTGTTACATGAGTTTGATTTATGTACCATGGTTTCTCCTAATATTTTGAGTTAATTTTCCTTGGTTATATTCTGGAAGCTTATCCGGTTGCTCTGCCTAAGATGTAATGAGAAAATAATCTTGTATTTCCAGGTTAATCATGAAGCCAAGAATGTTCAAGTTATAACATTTGGACAACCTCGTATTGGGAATGCCGTCTTTGCTTCTTATTATAGCAAACTTGTTCCAACCGCAATCAGAGTCACGAATGAACATGACATCGTACCTCATCTGCCACCATACTATTCTTATTTCCCTCAAAAGACGTACCATCACTTTCCTACTGAAGTAAGTAACAGTGTTTGCTAAAACCAAAAATAATTTATCTAAAATTTTTATGTTGGCTTTGACTGAGCAACTAAAATTGGCAATATTAGTGAAAAATTAGGGCTGAGATTTTGCTAATTGGGTTGTTATCAGTGTTTGAATATTGAAAACTTTAATGTTTTGAAACGTCCGATTGAGAAAAAAAATCAAATGTTCAGAAAACTTGGATGTAGCTAATTTACATACTTCTGTTATCTGGAGTCCAATTAACACTAAAGATGAATTCTAGTATCATTGAACTGTTATTGCATGTTCCTAATCGTTCTTGGAAGAGAACCTTTATATACCTATTTGTTCACTATGTATAATTTACATCAGATTAATCTTTTCCAATTCCCCTTTTGAAGGTCGTAGTTTACATTTTAAGGTTTCATGGGGAATTACGTGAGTGTAAATGTATAACATGGTCTTTGTTTTTTAAGCCTAAACAATTTAAGATACCTAAAATAATCATGACTATGCTTTTTTCTACACTAAAATGCCTAAATTTCATGCGTTGTAAGTTATGTTAACCTGGACTTAGGGGTGACTGTTGGATAAGGATACGTGTCCGACACGGGTCTGGTCAATTTTTCCACCTTTTTAGTGATTCATACCCTTATATCCATATCCCAAATGTGTTGGATACAAATAATTTAGGGTAAATGAAGAGTCTGTAACATAGATTATAAATGTGGTGGATAGAGAAGTGATGCTTGATGTGTGTAATGCGGTGTGATTGCACAAAGAAAGGCACGGATTAGTTTGATAATCTGCATCTCTTAATTGTAGGTGTGGCTGTATAATCTTGGACTGGGAAGTGTGGTTTACCAATTTGAGAAGGTCTGTGATGGTTCCGGCGAAGATCCACACTGCAGTAGGTAAGCCTCTTTTCTGTATGTATATTTTGATTTGTGAAGGTAGTTTATACTTCAGCTATAATTTAAGCACCATTGTGTTGTCATATTTATTAATTTCCAGTTTTATGAAAATGTAAGACGAAGACATCTTTTATGCATGTGTTCTTTTCCCACATCTTGGCAAAAAAAGAGAGGAGAAATAAGGGCTTGGATAGATTACGCGTTTACAGAATGAGAATCGGGATAACGTAGAATTATTACTTTAGAAGTCTGACATGAACTCTTCCACTTTCACATTCTATTGCAGGTCAGTGTCCGGGAGCAGCATCACGGACCATTTGAACTATTACGGTGTTGATTTAACGTTCATACAATGGAGATCCTGCACGATCGTGATGGATCCACGTGTTGCTGAGTATGTAAAAATGGATCACAAAGGAAATATGGTTTTGTCTAGAGATCCAGCCACACTTGTTCCGAATCAGTCAAATGAAAAGGAAGTTACATATAGTGCATAATGTAATCATTCTTCCATTGTAGCCATGTAAAAAACCATTAAAAACTGATATGATTGTTTGAGTTCGGTCTTTGTTATCCGCAGAAGAAATACTGGGATGTAAAATGTTCTGGTTTAGGGTTTGGGTTATGATGGAGTTTGTGTAAATAACAAAGTTACAATCTTTAAGACTGATTATATACGTATATGAATAGTAATGCCAACTAAAATTTATTTACTTATTCTATAAGCTTGATTTTTTCTTTAGAAGTTTTTCATGAAAATAACATAAGATGTTGAGCATTTTTTCTAGTTTGATTGGAGCAAAAGCTCAGCTCGTATTTTGTCAGGGATGGATTACTTGCAGATCAAGATTGAAAGGTGTTGAGCCTTTGTTCTAGTTTGATCGGAGCGAAAGTTTAACATGTATTTTTCAAGGAAGGATTACTTACAGATCCGGATGAGCTCGATGAGGGGAAAAACATGTGCTCGAATGTAACGAGTCTGAATGGAAAAAAAGATTTTTTTATTACCGTTAGTTACCGTTATTTTGTTTGTCTGTTTTGTTTTGTCTGCATTCATTAAACTAACATGGGTTTAATGAAACTGTGCATTTAGGGTGCCTTTTGTCTATAGATAAAACGAGGTGTTTTGGGGAAATAAAGTTTCTTTTATTTGACAGAACTTCGATCCGATCGAATGAAATGAACCTTATCTTTTTTCTCTAAATTTTCTCATTCTCTTCTATCTTTGCTCTTCTAAATCTCCATTCGTATTAAAAAAATATGTTGATTTTAAAGGATTTTACAAGGTATCAGAGATTTCGATCTTGGAAACGGTGAAAACTCGAAGCCAATCGTCGCAGGCCGCTACTTGGAAACGTCATCACCTGTTTCGATACGGCCTGACTTGTAATGACAGATTTTTGATGGTTTTTATTCGATTTACCCTATCGAACGATGTCCAAATGCAACAAAACTTTACACACAACTTTTCGATGAAATAAACTTCTATCATGGCAAAATTCATGGACTTACGAATACGTTTACCATGTTTTTACCTTTTTAAGCTAAGTATGCATATTAAGGCTATTTCAAAAGAACTAGAAAGGCCATTTAGGGCCAAGGACAATATTACAAGTTAGGCAATACACCAACACAACAAAATAGGCATGTATGACTAGTTCAACTACTTTGCCACCTTCCTAGGAGTTCAAAAGTCATAATTACATTACTTGTAGCTTGGTAGTGACTTGTCTTGTTAGCCGATCCGATCTTCCGATGCACTAACCTTCTTAACCTGAAAATGCATGAGATGAGACACGTTAGACATACTTTAACTAGTGAGGTAGTCATAAACAATGTAAGTAACAATAATGTCATGATTATACTCAAATATAATCTCATGCCAACAATGTCGATGCTATGCAACAATATACAATGTATATACATGTTTCATTTTCATTCTTAATCCTTGGATTGAATCAAGATCGTGGATACGCGAATTCCTACGCCTCGCCAAATCAATAAATGGTCTAGTCCCTCCGCCTTGCCAATATGACCAATAACAATACACATCCCTTTGCCTCACCAAATCAATATAGGTCGTCGTAGCCTTAGGACCGTAGTCCACCCGTACACTGAGCTCGTGAATTCTATGACATGCTCATTGTATCCAAAGTCCATTCCAATCCAAATAGTCATATTTATTTCAATAATCAATGATATACCAATGTCCGGTGAATTCAATATTGTCGATGACCAATATATGTATCTCATCATCAATAACTCATAGTTTGATATCGATATCAATTGTAGAACTAATGTTTTGATATAATAATTGAAAAATGTTTTTGGACTTATTTGAATATTTTGAAAACTTATTTAAAGTCCAAACAACTTGAAAATATGTTTAAAATGGTTTCATATGTTTTTAACATGTCTAAAATGCTTTTTAAATGGCCAAAATATCATTTTTACAAAGCTCGTATCGATACACCTTTGATCTGTTTCGATACGGGGTCTTCCAGTAAGCAAAACCCAGATGCAGGGCTAGAGGTATCGAAACCACTTTGCTGGTATTGATACCTGTAGGTTTCGAAACCACATTGCTGGTATCGAAACCAGCCTGACTTTTTCAAACCCCAACGGCTAGTTTCTGATGAAGGTCGTACCGATACGGGTCCAAGCGTATCGATACGGAAGGTTGCAGAACAACATTAATGAAGGGAAATAAAGTCCTCAACGGCTCTAAATCATCCCCAACGGCTAGTAACGGCTATAAACTCATCAAGGAGTATAAAAGGGACCTCCAAGCATCAAGATATGGTTAATGCTTCAATCGTCAATCAACAAATGATCAAAAAGTGTCTTTGTACTTAAATTGTCAATTCTTGTATAGACAAACACTTGTGAGCCAAAAATTGTCAAATTTGCTCAAGTGTTTTAGGTTTTGGGTGAGTGCTTAATTGTGCAAACAAACACCTATTAGAGTGTTTTAAGTTTGCTTCTTGTTTCTCTTTGTAAGAGAGGGTTTCAATCAAGGCTTTGGGTAGAAAGCTTGATTGTGTATAAGGGTTACCTCCTAAGCCTAGAAAAGGGGAAGAGCAATTAGTGGAATTGTTTGGAAATCCTTAGTGGGGAGCTAAGGTAGTGGATGTAGACCTTGGTTAGAAGGTTGAACCACTATAAATCTTTGTGTCACATTTCTTTTTAGCTTCCACAACCCTTCCACCCAAAAATCCACTTCTCCACCACTTGGTGAGCCACATTAGTTGAACAAATCGAGCACCTCACATCTCAACAATTGGTATTAGAGCTTGGCTCAATCGAAGGGGATTCACATCCTATTGAGAAGATCCGGCAAGCTCGATCACTATTTCATCAACCGACTCAAATGACACAATCCATCGACAAACTGCCTTTCTTTGACGGAACCCACTATGCCCATTGGAAGACAAAGATGAAGTTCTTCATCAAATCTAGAGATTACAAGCTATGGGATATAGTTGAAGATGATCCGTTTGTGCCTCAAAGAAGCAAAGCGGAGTAGAGTGCCGACGATCGCAAGAAGATGGAGCTAAATTGCAAAGCCTTGCACATTTTGTTTTGTGCTTTTGGCCCAACCATCTATGAGAAGATGTCTTCTTGTGAGAGTGCCAAGGAGGTATGGGACAAGCTTGAAGTCACATACGAGGGGACCGATGAAGTAAAGGAGACCAAGATTGGGCTCCTAACCTTAGAATATGAGAACTTCAAAATGGATCCGGAAGAGAACATCGAGAAGATTTTTGATAGGTTCTCTACTATCACCAATGGTCTCAAAGGCTATGGAGAAGCCATCCCGGAGGAAAAGCTTGTTCGAAAGCTCATCTACTCACTTCCCGAGTCTTGGGACTCAAAGAGGACCGCCATCATCGAAGCAAGGAATTTGAAGACTTTGAAGCTTGATGAACTCATGGGGTCACTCTTTACTCATCAAATCATGAAGAAGAACAAGGAAGATGAGAAGAAGAGGGAAGAAATTAGAGCTATGGGAGAGAAGAAAATCAAAGGGCTAGGCATCAATGCAAGTGCCATGGCTCTCAAATCCTCCACTTGTTATCATGTCTACTCAAGTGAAGAGGAGGATGAAGATGAAGAGATAGTTCATGTCTTCAAGAAGTGTGCCCCGTTCATGAAGAAAGCTTTGAGAGAGCTTGAACGAGATTCCAAGAAAAAGGAGAGGGCAAGCACTTCAAGCCATAAGAAGAAAGCACATGTGGCTACTTGGAGTGATGAGGACTCCACCGACGATGAACAAGCCAACCTTTGCCTTATGGCCATCGAAGAAGATTCAAGGGTAACTTCTAATTCATCTACTTCATGTTCTTATTCTTTTGATGAATTACAAGATGCCTATGATGATTTGGTTTTAGAGTTTAAAAATCACATTTTGAAAAACAATAAATTGATTTCAAAGTTAAAAATTCAAAATGATTTGATTTCTAAAACCAAACTTGAACTTGAAGCAAAACTCGAAGAGTTTGAATTAAAATGTTTTGATTTACAAAATTTGCTTCAAAAAGTTCAAGAAGAAAATGATTTGATTTCCAAAGAGCTTGAAAAGAAAAATAATGTTGGAAAATCAAATTTTTATGTAAGACAATCTAGTGCCCCTAGATTTGTAAAAGGAAAATGTTTTAGAAGTGTTTGGGTCCCAAAAGGACTAACCACTTCAATTAAAAAGGATGACATTGAAAAATGGATTCCTAAGGGGACTAAAATTTGTGCTACTAATGTTCATGGATCCAAAGCAATTTGGATACCAAAAATCACTTGATTGTCTTTTGCTAGGTGTGATGGAGAGTGATCAACAAGTCAAACCTTGAGGGGGAGCTCCATGCACACAAGGAAGAACACTTGAAGAAGGAAGGCTTCACATCCTACCTTGAGTTCAAGTGTTGGTAAAAATCTAGTTGCTTTTGCATTTATTTGTTTTATTTTTATTTTATTCAACTAGATGATCATAAATGTTGGACTAACATTTTATTGATGCTTTGAGTAAGGGGGAGCCATTTTAAAACCAAATTCTTATTTTTGTCAATTTTTACCTCTATTGTTATTTTGAACTTAATGTTTTAAATTCTTTTTGATATAACAAAAAGGGGGAGAAATGGTTTGAAAAATTGAATTTTCAAATGAATAAGGGGGAGCTTTATTTGATTTCATATCTTTAATCTCTGATTCACATTTTTAAAGTTAAAGGGGGAGAATCTCAAACAATTTTTCAAGTTAGTTTTATTATATCAAAAAGGGGGAGATTGTAGAACTAATGTTTTGATATAATAATTGAAAAATGTTTTTGGACTTGTTTGAATATTTTGAAAACTTATTTAAAGTCCAAACAACTTGAAAATATGTTTGAAATGGTTTCATATGTTTTTAACATGTCTAAAATGCTTTTTAAATGGCCAAAATATCATTTTTACAAGGCTCGTATCGATACACCTTTGATCTGTTTCGATACGGGGTCTTCCAGTAAGCAAAACCCAGATGCAGGGCTAGAGGTATCGAAACCACTTTGCTGGTATCGATACCTGTAGGTTTCGAAACCACCTTGCTGGTATCGAAACCAACCTGACTTTTTCAAACCCCAACGGCTAGTTTCTGATGAAGGCCGTACCGATACGGGTCCAAGCGTATCGATACGGAAGGCTGCAAAACAGCATTAATGAAGGGAAATAAAGTCCTCAACGGCTCCAAATCATCCCCAACGGCTAGTAACGACTATAGACTCATCAAGGAGTATAAAAGGGACCTCCAAGCATCAAGATATGGTTAATGCTTCAATTGTCAATCAACAAATGATCAAAAAGTGTCTTTGTACTTAAATTGTCAATTCTTGTATAGACAAACACTAGTGAGCAAAAAATTGTGAAATTTGCTCAAGTGTTTTAGGTTTTGGGTGAGTGCTTAATTGTGCAAACAAACACCTATTAGAGGGTTTTAAGTTTGCTTCTTGTTTCTCTTTGTAAGAGAGGGTTTCAATCAAGGCTTTGGGTAGAAAGCTTGATTGTTTATAAGGGTTACCTCCTAAGCCTAGAAAAGGGGAAGAGCAATTAGTGGAATTGTTTGGAATCCTTAGTGGGGAGCTAAGGTAGTGGATGTAGACCTTGGTTAGAAGGCTGAACCACTATAAATCTTTGTGTCACATTTCTTTTTAGCTTCCACAACCCTTCCACCCAAAAATCCACTTCTCCACCACTTGGTGAGCCACATTAGTTGAACGAATCGAGCACCTCACATCTCAACATCAATGTCCGATGGTTTCAATGCAATAACCCAATGACAATACCTATTTCAATGACAATACATAATGACAACATCAATGGCAATAACAAATGTTCAATGGCAACTTACCGACACTTACCAAAGTGTCTGATTAACCATCCAATGCAATTTCTTCAACAACAATGTTAGCGATGTAATCTAAAATATAAAATAATGATGCGGGAGGGCCTTTTGCCTAAACCCGAGACTTCGACTACACTCACCTTAACAATCCGAAGCTTCAAGGCTCTCGGATAGCAATCCCTTTGTTCCTAGCTTGTGATGGAGATGGCGAAACCTCTTTCTCCACTTCTTGAGCTAGAAAATCAATCAATAAATATTAGGATCGATATTTCGATATCAAAATCAATATAACGATATCAAAATCGATAACCGATCTCAATAGAAATGACAACAATGAGATATCCATGGATAGTCAAAACCCTAGCTTAGATTATATTCAATATATCTATGGAATCCAACAATTATTTGAGGATTATTGCTTACCCGAACGATAGCAAGGATTCGATATCGATAGAACAGAGAAATCGCAAAGCTTAAAATTCCTCCAATGGAGGTGTGTGCTTAAGGTTGAAGATGAAGAAGATGAAAAGATGGACAAGTGTATGCTTTAATGTTTTTCGGGTAAGATTTTCATTCTATTCTCAATTTCTCTCTTTTACTAATTAAAGCTCATCAATTAAGCTTTCCTCATGGTGAAGCAACTTCACCAAAAATTCCCACGTAAGAGATTTTTAATTGTGGAGGGGCTAATCATAAGATTAGTCCCTCAACTCTCACCAATCTATGGTTTTGTCCTCCATTTTGCATTTCCTTTAATTTAGTCACAATATTGATTCAATAATATTCAATAGGGTCCGATGACGATGTTTTAAGCTCAATTGAGGTTCGATATCAATAATTAACTAGCCGATACAATATTTAGGCTTCATCAATGTAGGATTTCCGATCATCGGAACTTAATTCCGACTAGGCCGGACTTCGGGGTGTTACAACTCTTCCCCCCTTAAGAAAAATTCATCCTCGAATTTTTACCTGAACTGAAGAGATGCGGATATTGTTGTCTCATAGTCTCTTAAGGCTCCCAAGTGGCTTCCTCAACAGTGTGACTTCTCCATAGCACTTTAACTAACGGTATAGTTTTGTTGCGAAGCCTCTTGACTTCTTTAGCAAGAATCTGAACCGGTTCATCCTTGTAGGATAGATTTGGTCGAAGTTCCACAGATTCAGGTTCCACAAGGTGTGAGGGGTCAGATCGATACTTCCGAAGCATTGATACATGAAAGACATCGTGGATTTTACTCAATTCTGAGGGTAGCAATAGCCGATATGCCACTGGGCCAATCTTTTCAATGATTTCAAAGGGTCCAATGAACCGGGGACTCAACTTCCCCTTTTTGCCAAATCTCAGGACCTTCTTCCAGGGTTACACCTTAAGGAAGGATTTCTCACCAACTTCATATTCGATGTCTCTCCTTTTAAGATTAGCATAAGCTTTTTGTTGATGGGTAATGGTAACCTGTTCTTTAGTTTCACGAAGCAAGTCAGGGCCTAACATCTTGCCCTCACCAAGCTCCGACCAACACAATGGAGTTCTGCATCGTCTACCATATAATGCTTCATACAGGGCCATTTGAATGGATGCTTGGTAACTATTGTTGTAGGCAAACTCGACCAGAGGTAAAGATTTCTCCCAGGTTCCACCAAAATCGATAATACATGCCTGAAGCATGTCTTCCAATATATGTATAGGGAAATTCAATAACAAAGAAAATTTCTAGGATTTCAATAGACATATTGTTCGATGATTTTACCTAAATTACCCTTTCTGACTAACCGTCAGATTGAGGGTGAAAAGTGGTGCTAAGATTAACTCTGGTACCCAGAGCTCCTTGTAAGGTTTTCCAAAACTGAGATGCAAATCGAGGATCCCGATCGGAGATGATAGACTTAGGTACTTTGTGGAGTCGGATTACTTCCTTGATATACAAGTTAGCAAATTTAGGAAGTCCGTAGTCCATTCTAACTGGTATAAAATGGGCTGACTTCGTGAAACAATTTACAATGACCCAGATAGCATCATGCTTTGCAGGAGTTAACAGTAGACCTCTAACAAAGTCCATAGTTATCTTTTCCCATTTCCATTTCAGTGGATCAATAGGTTGCAATAGTCCAGTAGGGTCACAATGTTCTGGCTTAACACGTTGACACGTGAGGCACATGGAAATGTGATCAACTATGGCATGTTTCATGCCTGGCCACCAATAGAGCTCACGTAGGTCTTTATACATTTTCACATACCCGGGGTGAACATAAAAAGAACTCGAATGAGCTTCGGAAAGGATGTCGGTGCGAAGAGTTTCATCATTAGGTACACAAATTCAATCATAGAAACACAAGAGTCCTTCAAAATTAATTCTGAAGTCCGGATTATCCGATAGCTTAGGGACAATGGCTTTGTAGAACTAATGTTTTGATATAATAATTGAAAAATATTTTGGACTGATTTAAAAAGTATTTAAAACAATTTCCAAAAGTCCAAATAACTTGAAACTATGTTTAGGGATGTTTTAAAAGGGTTTTATATGTTTTCAAAGGCCAATTTTCACAAAATTGTCCTAGTGTTTCGAAACACCTTAGGGCGTTTCGAAACAGGTGCCTCCAGTAGCCAAAACGTTTCGAAACGTGTTTCGAAACGGGCTCTCTATGGACAGCATTTTTGCCCAGCGTTTCGAAACGGGCTAGGCCGTTTCGATACGCCCACGTGGCACTGACCACAACGGTCATAAACCCCAACGGCTCTTTCCCAACTAACTTTTAAATGCAGGTCGTTTCGAAACGGGCTTATAGCATTCCGAAACGCGTTCCGAAACGGCAAGGGGGTGTTCCGAAACGGGTACCCTGACAGACTGCA
Source organism: Hibiscus trionum (assembly GCA_030270665.1). NCBI lineage: Eukaryota > Viridiplantae > Streptophyta > Magnoliopsida > Malvales > Malvaceae > Hibiscus > Hibiscus trionum. The sequence continues at coordinate 16,448,059 of BSYR01000051.1, forward strand.
ACGGCTCTTTCTATATTGAGGGTGTTTCGAAACAGGCTCAAGTGTTTCGAAACGGGAAGCTGCAGAACTGCATTTATGGAGGGAATTAAAGGCTCAAACGACTCTATTTCAACCCCAACGGTCCTAAACGGCTACAAACTCAATTGGGAGTATAAAAGGGACCTCCAAGCATCAAGAGAAGGCTAATGCTCATATTGTCAAACATCAAATGATCAAGAAATTGTCTTAGCACTTAAATTGTCAATTCTTGTATAGACAAACACTAGTGAGCCAAAATTGTCAAATTTGCTCAAGTGTTTTAGGCTTCGGGTGAGTGCTTCATTGTGCAAACAAACACCTATTAGAGGGTTTAAGTTTGCTTTATTTATCTCTTTGTAAAAGAGGGTTTTGATCAAGGCTTTGGGTAGAAGCTTGATCGGTTGTAAAGGTTTCCTCCTAATCCTAGAAAAGGGGACGAATCAATTAGTGGATTGATTGTGAAATCCTTAGTGGGGAGCTAAGGTAGTGGATGTAGGTGCTTGTTAGAAGACCGAACCACTATAAATCTTTGTGTCACATTTCCTTTTAGCTTCCTTTACCCTTCCACCCAAAAATCCACCTCTCCACCACTTGGTGAGCATAACCGGTTGAACGAATCGAGCACCACACAACTCAACAATTGGTATCAGAGCTTGGCTCAATCGGTGAGGATTAACATCCTATTGAGAAGATCCGGCAAGCTCGATCACTAGTTCATCAACCGGCTCAAATGGCACAATCAATCGACAAACCGCCTTTCTTTGACGGAGACCACTACGCCCATTGGAAGACAAAGATGAAATTCTTCATCAAATCAAGAGATTACAAGCTATGGGATGTAGTTGAAGATGGTCCGTTCGTGCCTCAAAGAAGTAAAGCGGAGTGGAGTGCCAACGATCGCAAGAAGATGGAGCTAAATTGCAAAGCCTTGCACATTCTATTTTGTGCATTTGGTCCATCCATCTATGAGAAGATGTCTTCTTGTGAGAGTGCCAAGGAGGTATGGGACAAGCTTGAAGTCACATACGAAGGGACAAACGAAGTCAAGGAGACCAAGATTGGGCTCCTAACCTTGGAGTATGAGAACTTCAAAATGGATCCGGAAGAGAACATCGAGAAGATGTTTGATAGGTTCTCCACCATCACCAATGGTCTCAAAGGCTATGGAGAAGTCATCCCGGAGGAGAAGCTTGTTCGAAAGCTCATCTACTCACTTCCCGAGTCTTGGGACTCAAAGAGGACCGCCATCATCGAAGCCAAAAATTTGAAGACTTTGAAGCTTGATGAACTCATGGGGTCACTCCTTACTCATCAAATCATGAAGAAGAATAAAGAGGATGAGAAGAAGAGGGAAGAAATTCGAGCTATGGGAGAGAAGAAAATCAAAGGGCTTGGCATCAATGCTAGTGCCATGGCTCTCAAATCCTCCACTTGCCATCATGTCTACTCAAGTGAAGAGGAGGATGGAGAAGAAGAGATAGTTCATCTCTTCAAGAAGTGTGCCCCGTTCATGAAGAAAGCCTTGAGAGAGCTTGAACGAGAACCTAAGAGAAAGGAGAGGGCAAGCACTTCAAGCCATAAGAAGAAGGCACATTTGGCTACTTGGAGTGATGAAGACTCCACCGACGATGAACAAGCCAACCTTTGTCTTATGGCCATCGAAGAAGATTCAAGGGTAACTTCTAATTCATCTACTTCATGTTCTTATTCCTTTGATGAATTACAAGATGCCTATGATGATTTGGTTTTAGATTTTAAAAGCCACATTTTGAAAAACAAAAAATTGGTTTCAAAGTTAACAATTCAAAATGATTTGCTTTCTAAAACCAAACTTGAACTTGAAGCAAAACTTGAAGAGTTTGAATTAAAATGTTTTGATTTACAAAAATTGCTTCAAAATGTTCAAGAAGAAAAAGAATTGATTTCCAAAGAGCTTGAAAAGAAAAACAATCTTGGAAAATCAAATTTTTATGTTAGACAATCTAGTTCCTCTAGATTTGTGAATGGAAAATGTTTTAGAAGTGTTTGGGTCCCAAAAGGACTAACCACTTCAACTAAAAAGGATGAAATTGAAAAATGGATTCCTAAGGGGACTAAATTTTGTGCAACTAACGTTTATGGATCCAAAGCAATTTGGATACCAAAAGTTACTTGATTGTCTATTGTAAGTGTGATGGAGATGTTCAACAAGTCAAACATTGAGAGGGAGCTCCATGCACACAAGGAAGAACACTTGAAGAAGGAAGGCTTCACATCCTACCTTGAGTTCAAGTGTGGTAAAATTCTAGTTGTTTTGTTTTTATTTGTTTATCTTTGTTTAAATTCAACTAGATGATCATATATGTTGTGACTAACATTTGGATGATGCTTTGAGTAAGGGGGAGCCATTTTAAAACCAAATTCTCATTTTTTTTGTCAAATTTTTACCTCTATTGTTATTTTTGAACTTAATGTTTTAAATCTTTTTGATATAACAAAAAGGGGGAGAAATGGTTTGAAAAATTGAATTTTCAAATGAATAAGGGGGAGCCTTATTTGAAATTAAAATTTTTAATCTCTTATTCACTCTTTTTAAAGTTAAAGGGGAAGAATCCCAAACAATTTTTCAAGTGGTTTTATTATATCAAAAAGGGGGAGATTGTAGAACTAATATTTTGATATAATAATTGAAAAATATTTTGGACTGATTTAAAAAGTATTTAAAACAATTTCCAAAAGTCCAAATAACTTGAAACTATGTTTAGGGATGTTTTAAAAGGGTTTTATATGTTTTCAAAGGCCAATTTTCACAAAACTGTCCTAGTGTTTCGAAACACCTTAGGGCGTTTCGAAACAGGTGCCTCCAGTAGCCAAAACGTTTCGAAACGTGTTTCGAAACGGGCTCTCTATGGACAGCATTTTTGCCCAGCGTTTCGAAACGGGCTAGGCCGTTTCGATACGCCCACGTGGCACTGACCACAACGGTCATAAACCCCAACGGCTCTTTCCCAACTAACTTTTAAATGCAGGTCGTTTCGAAACGGGCTTATAGCGTTCCGAAACGCGTTCCGAAACGGCAAGGGGGTGTTCCGAAACGGGTACCCTGACAGACTGCAACGGCTCTTTCTATATTGAGGGTGTTTCAAAACAGGCTCAAGTGTTTCGAAACGGGGAGCTGCAGAACTGCATTTATGGAGGGAATTAAAGGCTCAAACGACTCTATTTCAACCCCAACGGTCCTAAACGGCTACAAACTCAATTGGGAGTATAAAAGGGACCTCCAAGCATCCAGAGAAGGCTAATGCTCATATTGTCAAACATCAAATGATCAAGAAATTGTCTTAGCACTTAAATTGTCAATTCTTGTATAGACAAACACTAGTGAGCCAAAATTGTCAAATTTGCTCAAGTGTTTTAGGCTTTGGGTGAGTGCTTCATTGTGCAAACAAACACCTATTAGAGGGTTTAAGTTTGCTTTATTTATCTCTTTGTAAAAGAGGGTTTTGATCAAGGCTTTGGGTAGAAGCTTGATCGGTTGTAAGGGTTTCCTCCTAATCCTAGAAAAGGGGACGAATCAATTAGTGGATTGATTGTGAAATCCTTAGTGGGGAGCTAAGGTAGTGGATGTAGGTGCTTGTTAGAAGACCGAACCACTATAAATCTTTGTGTCACATTTCCTTTTAGCTTCCTTTACCCTTCCACCCAAAAATCCACCTCTCCACCACTTGGTGAGCATAACCGGTTGAACGAATCGAGCACCACACAACTCAACAGGCTTGGAGCTCTGAATCCTGCTCTTGAATTTCCTTGATTCGCGAAACAATGGTGGACTGAACTTGGAGTTTAGCTAGAAGACAATGATGCTTCCGGAGTCGGAAGTAAGCGTTAATTGCTCGAGGGGCTACAACATAGCAATATTACGATGAGTTAATGTACTTCACAATACATATAACTTCAAGTCTATTATCAATGCTTACCAGGCAAAGGTTTGCGGCTGAGCACATCAGCTACAACAATGGCCTTGCCCGAATGGTAATCAATGACCAGATCATAATCTTTAAGAAGTTCCATCCACCTCTGTTGCCGAAGATTCAAATCCTTCTGAGTCAACAAATATTTGAGGCTTTTATGGTCGGTGAAAAGATAGCATTTCTGCCCGTAGAGATAATGCCTTCAGATTTCCAATGCAAAGACAATTGCAGCCAATTCAAGGTTGTGAGTGGGATAATTGGAGTGTGTGACTCGTTCAGACAGCAAGGGGTGCACGAGGATTTGCTAAAGCTTAAATTGTTTCCATATTCTTTACGTGACCGTGCTAGAGCATGGCTAAGTGGAGTGCCAGCTGGATCAATGGAGACTTGGACAGATCTATGCAAAAGTTTTCTGCCACAGTATAATCCACCCAATAGAAACACTCAGTTCAGGAATGATATTGCTTCTTTTCGTCAAGCTGATGAAGAATCCATGTATGAGTGTTGGGATGGATTCAAGGGATTATTGAGAAAGTGCACAAATCATGGTTTTCATGACTGGACTCAAGTGGTCATGTTCTATAATGGGGTGAATGCTCCTACAAGGATGATGTTAGATGCTTCAGCAAATGGGACCTTGTTGGACAAATCACCAGAGGAAGTATTCAACATTCTTGATAGGGTAGCCAACAATGATTACTAGTTTCCGACCACAAGGCTTGGAACGGGGAGGAGAACCCAAGTAGTTTGAGAGAATGTGTAACCCCCTTAGCCTGGTCTAGACGATTGACCCGAACTACGAAGATTACACGGGGAAAACCAAAGTCAACCCAAAAGTCAACCTTTATTAATGACCTTTTTTTTCCTTTTTAACTTTTCTAGATGCACATTAAGCCTATGTGATTACTCAAGAAACATGGGAGAGAAAAGCACAGCGATCGGAAATCATTTAAGGACTCAATTGCATGAATTACACTTTTAGGGACCAGAATGTAAATTTTGGAAAATATAAGAAATTTGCAGATTTTAAGTTTACCAATATGTAATTAGTCGAATTACATGCCTCTTTGTCAAATTTCAACTTAAAAGGACATCCCAAGCTCAAGCAATTGTAAGCACAACATTCAGGACTAAATGTAAAGCTTGGAAACCTGAAACAATTCAAATGCACAGACCAACGGTCAATCGTTTCGGAACGCTGACCTTCGTACTGAAACGCCCGTATCGAAACGGTGTTCTTAACCTTCGTACCAAAACATCACCATACATGAGCTTTGCACTTCCTTGGATGTTCTTAACCTTCTTGTTGCCCAAAACACCTCAATTATCTGCATTATTGGTAAAAGAGAGCGTAAGCATGTTTGCTTAGTGAGGCATGCTCTAAAGAAAACCAACACAATAATGCATTAATCAAAACACTTGCTCAAAAACCATTTCAACAACATGCTCATTCTATCTCATGCTTGAAAACCATTTCAAAGCAATTCTTCATTTGAAACCACATGTACCTCTATTCTATCTCATGTATTTTAACCAATGCAAATCTCATGGCAAAGCCATACACATGATAAATGAAAACAAAAGCACTTCATATCATAATCTCATATGCATTTCTCATAGCATAAAACATCTCTTCATTTGGTACATGTGAATCAAATACATTTCCATATTTTATATTGGCATTTCAGATCTCATCATTACTCGGATATGCGGATTAGCTTGACTCAAGGTCAAGTCCTACCCCGGTGGAATCTCTCATCACCGGAAAGCTTGGGTATTTCACCAAGTCCTACCCGATGGAATGCCCATCATCGGTTTCTCATGGCGGTATCTCTCATCGCCAAAAAGCTTGGGTGTTTCACCAAGTCCTACCCGATGGAATGCCCATCATCGGTCTCTCCCTTTGGATTGAATCCAAATAGCACATACAAATTTTTAGTTTATAGTGCACTCTCATCCTATTAATCGATCAATTATATCTGGTAAGTATCTCATCTTCTATGCCAATATATTATGTCAAAACATCATCTCACCTACTGTTTTTCATGCAACATTTCTCAAATCTTTCTCATCTCATTTCAAAATCAAAACACATGCATGCATTAAATCAAAATCTCAAAACTCATCAATGCAACATGCTATCTAATGAAATCTCTTCAAGCATCATCTCATGCTACAAATTATGCATAAAAACAGTAGGAATTTGTCTATCTCAAAGCAAGAGCATGTAAAAGCATTTTTGGGGCAACAACCACATAATTGAGAGCAAATCTAGCCATACTTACTTCCAGACTTAGGAAGGTGTTTCAAACCTTTCCTAAATCTCCAAACCTTGTTTCTTTGTCCCTCAAGGACTTCTAAAACCATTCGCACTCACCGATTACGTTTCGCTTGCTCGCCGAAATGCTATCTAAGCTCACGGCACTCCCGGATCAACACCAAAGGTGTCCGAAGATGTCTCCCCTGTTCATAACACATAAGAACAGAGGATTAATGCATCATCATGCATTGAAATCATCAGCCACACATCTAAACCCGCTGCTCTACTCAAGAGCCTTATTTCGGCCACCAAAAACAACCGAAATCACCTCCAAACTCTTCCAAAACAAATCCCAGCCAAGATCTATCACTTCTAATCATTTCTAAACATTAATCAACACCAAAAATCACCATAAACTCATCCTTATACCTCCAGCTATAACAGAACACCAAAATCACCCCAGAAAACCACCATTCTAGCACGCAAAACTTAGGAATCCAAACCTATTTGGGATTTGTTTGATAAAATCTCATTTATATCATCAATTATCATCCAAAATACATTAGAAAACAACCTCAAAACAGAGCCTAACCAATAACCACGAAAATCATCAAGATCTCTCCAAGAATCTTGAGTTTTAACACAATTTCATGTTTCTAACATTAAAGCAACTCAAAAATCATTAACAAAGGATTGATAACTTGGGAATTTCAGTAAAGAACTGATCATTAGAGGAGAAGGACGAAGCTTACCTCTAATGGCTGATTTCTCCTTGATTTGGGCAAGTTTTCTTGAAAATCCAAAGTGAAAACAAGAGGATTTGATGAGGAAAAGATTAGAAATCAAAAGAAGATTGAAATCTCATCAAAAGGAATGAAAATCAGAGGCTAATTGATGGAGGAAATGTGTTTGGCTGAAAAGAAATTGAGAGAAAATGAAATGAGAGAAAACTAACGTAAGGTAGTTATGAAAAGTCAAAGATAGTTTTTCTTTTTAATAATCCTTATTTCCCTTAATTAAAACATTAATAAAATCACCCAAAATAAAGAGAAATTTGATTAAAAACATTTTGGTAAAATTAGCACCTTAAAGATTCAAAGTTTCAATCCTTTACAAAACAGTCACTATTCCACTTTTGCAAAAACTGCGATTTGGTCACTACACCGAAATGTAGTATTTCCAAACCTTATTTTGTAAAATTGTTTTCACCATAATCATTCATAAAATAAATCAGGATTTTTAGATATTTTTCCATAATTTTAAAGCATCCTGAACCATGTGTTCCCTAAATCTCCCTTAAAGATTCGAATCGTTCTCGATCGGTCCGATTCAAACTCTAAAACATATAGGCCCAAAATCGAGGCGTTACAACTCTCCCCTCCTTAAGAAATTTCGTCCTCGATATTTACTTGGAGGAAAAAGGTAAGGAAATTGCTTCTTCATGTTTTCCTTCCTTTCCCACGTGGCTTCCTCTACACCACGATGTCTCCACAAGACTTTAACCAGCTCGATGGTCTTACCTCGGAGAACCTTACTATCCGAATCCAGAATCTCAATCGGTTCCTCATCATACATCAAGTCCGGATTCAACTCAACCTCTTCCATAGGCATAACCGTTGAGTGTGCAAAAGTTCTACTTTTTACCCCTTATTTAACCCATATTTCTGCTACATTCAAGCATAATTCATTGCATTTAGGATAGATTTCACATATGCATCACAATTATATAAAATGGCACAGTTGCTACTGATTTTGGCTGTTTTTGCAGGTAGCTGTTGTGGCAGACTCAGAGCAGTGAAGAAGCAGAGCTGGAACACAGGACTGGAGTCAAGAAGAAGGATGCTGTTGTGGCCACTGCCGTGGCAGCTATGACGACAGCAATGGTGAAGGGAAAAGTGAAGTGGAGCTCAACAGATAGAGGAAATTAAGTCGGTCTGTCGTGGGCCACTCCTATATTTTTTTGAGCCCTAGATCAAAATGAAAGCCAAGCCCAAAGTTCAAGGAAGAAACCCAAAGCAAGAAAAGAGGACGAATTAAAGGCATCTTCTCTGAAGATTTAATCTTAATTAGAATTGTACTTTAGTTTGAACTTGTATTCTTTCCTTATTAGAAAACTTGAACCCAAGGCCTATATAAAGGCATGTAATTCGACCTAGGGAAGGACATCTCATTCTCTAGCCGTCTTCCCCAAACCCTAGTCGTTTTCCCCTTCTCATCATATTCTAAACTCCCCCTAGGGCTAAGGGTTGATTCTGTAAAGTAGTTGCAAGGATTGTACTGTTTTTAGGAATTTTCTGTTCAATAAAATAAACTTCAAGCTTGCTTATTTTGGTTTTCAACATCTTGCAAGAGTATCGGGAGAGCATTGTGAGATTATTTATTTACTTAATATCGGGAGAGTTAAGTATACGAAAGGAATAAGTGTGGGTTCTCCAGTTTATGGTTGAACTATCTCGGACCTAGGGATAGGACGAGGTTAAGTGGCTAAGGAAGAATTCAACAACATCGGTGCTCATCCTTCGATTCACGCCGGGAGGTATCATCTAAGACGTGTTCATCGACAGACTTGGACCTAGGGATAGGACAAGTCACAGCAGGGATTCTTGCCAAGCTTGAAGTACAGAGTTGTGTGATCGCTGCCGCGACAACAACAGACTGCTACCGCCGCAGGTGCTGCCGCGACATGGACGATGACAAAACAGGAATTTCTATACAGTGCAACACCTGCACTACCGAGCAAATCAATACCGGCCTATTTCTTTACCCTGAATCTTTTAATCTTTTATATTCAGTATTCTTCAATATTCTTCCACAATCAATTGAACTCTCTTCTTTCTCTCTTGTACAGCAATCCAAGGATAAAACTATTTCCAGTCCCTCTGGATTCGACATCCGATACTTCGTGTATCACTTTACTACTTGCGTCGTGTACACTTGCACTCTATTGCGATAGACTATTTTACACGCAATAAGTTTTTGGCGCCGTTGCCGGGGACTGGCAACATATCTTTACCCTTACTTTTACTGCACTTTCTTTTTAATTTTTCTGTTTTTATTGGGATTGTTCACCCTATGCTTTTCACAAGGTTTTTCGTTTGCTTATGCGCAGATCAAGACGAGGCAAAGAACCTAAGTATAAACTAGACCCTGAAATCGAACGCTCGTGCAATCTCAGGAACCGAGTCCGCCTTTTGATAGCCAGAAACGATTATCTTGAGGAACAGTTAGAAGTAATGCATAACGGGGTAAACAACCTGAGGAATCCTGAAGATCCTGAAGATCCTATCGTGGATGAAGGGAACGGACAGCCTACCGCTGTCGTGGCCACACGACGGTCATGCCGTGAATACATGATCAATGATCATATGGAACTGGAGACCACCCTGCCAGACGTGGAAGCTGAAAATTTTGAGCTAAAACCTCTGATGTTCATCATGATTAATTCTGCTGGCCAATTTAGTGGTGCTGCTACAGAGGATGCCAGAGAACATCTGAAAACGTTCCAAGAAATATGTGGATCGTTTAGATTACCAGGAGTAAATCCAGAGATACCGAGGCTTCGGTTATTTCCTCATTCATTGAGGGACAAAGCGAAAACTTGGTGGAATAAACTAACGCCGGGTTCAATACGAACTTGGGCGGATCTCACTCGTGAATTTTTATCTCATTTTAATCCTTCCCATTTATCTGAGCGATTACGTAATGAAATTGCTATTTTTCAACAGGAAGATGACGAGCCAATGCACGAGGCATAGGACAGGTTTACCACTCTTCTGAGGAATTGCCCGATGCACGGATTCCCCGTTTGGAATCAAGTCATCAAATTTTACAATGCTGTCAACACACATACCCGAATGAGAGTAGATTCAGCAGCAAATGGACTGTTGTTGGATAAAGATCCAGACGAAGCCATGGTAGTATTGAAAAATCTAGCAAAGAATGAAGAGCAATTTCCCACAGTGAGGAGAGGTAAACGAGTGCTAGCTGTGAAATACTATGAAACCGGCAATTCCCTATAGACACAGGTTGCGTACCTCACAAAGGCAGTAGAAAACTTGCTAAAGAAAGATTCAAAACATGTCTACTCTGCAGAAGAGGTATGTGAAACTTATAGTGGGAATCACAGTTCGGAAGATTGCCCGTTACAGCTAGAGGAAGGGATGTATGTTGGAAACTATAACAAGCCGAGAAATTACGACTCCAACAATTACAATTCCAACTGGAGGAAAGACCCCAAGTTCTCCTGGAGTAACCCAAACAACGCACTGAATCCTCAAGTGCAGAACACTCAAAACCAGGGAGCACCCAGAATCCTGACACAGCAGCAACCGCAACAGCAGCCGACAGCTGCACCTAGTATATTGGAGCAGACATTGGCTACATTTATGTCACAGACAGGAGCTTACATGGCAAACATGGATCACTTCGTCAAGAAGACTGAGTCGTTCATGGACAAAATAGAAATGAGAATGACTAACCATGAAGCTACACTGAAATCACTGGAGACACAGATGGGTCAGGTTTCCCAGCATATTAAGCCAAGGAAGAACGGAGGATTCCCTAGCGATACTGAGGTCGCTAGACAACCCACACATGAGCAGTGCAAAGCTATTACAACTAGGAGTGGGAAACAACTGCCAGGGCCGGAGATGAAAACAGTACCGATTAAGGAACCAACCCTAGAAACATTTGCCGCGAACACTGCCCCGGCAGAAGATAAGCAACCTGCTGCCGCCACACCTGTCACGACAGCAGAAGGGACAGAGGAGAAAGACAAGAACGATGAAGAACCTAAACCTCCTCAGATCCGAATACCATGTGAAGGACGATTGGAAGATTACCGTCCTCCACCTCCTTTTCCACAGCGGTTACAGAAGCAGAAACATGAGTACCGGCTCAAAAAGATCTATGATATTTTTAAGCAGGTTCACATCAATATACCGCTGTTAGAGGCCATCAAGCAGATGTCCGGTTATGCGAAATTTCTCAAGGATGTTATGTCGAAAAGATCCAGACTTGGGGAACCTAAATTATTACCGATATATTAAAATTTTTAAGTTGAGTAAAACATTTCATTCATCACCTAAAATATTACCAAAAAGCAGTTTGAGTGGTTAGGGATCCTAAAATATTACGAACATATTTCACTTTCTAAGTTCAAAACGAAACATTTAACTCGGGACCTAAAATGTTAAAAAACAGTTTTGGGATAAAACATTTCATTAGCCAACTAAAAATGTTAACCGAAACGGTTAGTAACCTGTAACTGAGAAAACAAGTACCGCTGTATAATAGCCGCATTTTAACCAGCCGCACAACAGACTTACCCGAAAAAGTGTGACAATCAATTTTTTAAACTATTTCACACAAATTGAAACATACAGCCAAAATTATGACATAATTCTCACTTGTCTTTTCAAGCCCTCCTCAACTTTTTAAACTTCATACATTTGGTTTCAAAATTTTTAGTTATTATTAATTATTTTTTTTAATTTTTTTAACATTAATGTGTTATGTCCACCTGAAATTTTAAGATATTATATGTGCCCACACTCAAAAATATTTTTGAATTTGTCATTGACTGTATTTATACTTGAAAAAGACGATTTTCCCAATACCTCCAGATTAAGACTGTTCATTGTCGAATATCGAATCCGATCTGATTTTTTCAAATATCTAATTTTTCAGATAGATGATATAGTAATCCGTATTGGATCCAAAAAATAGAATATCTGAATATTCAAAAATCAAATATTCAGATATCTGATTATCCGAAAATATAATTTGATTTTACTATTTTATCAAATTTTAAGGTCATTTTTGTGAAAATTTCAAAATTACAAATATAACGAACAACAAATTGCTAAATATAATAAAATTCGTATCTATAAAAATTTAATTTTTTTTAATTTTCAGATATAACAATCATTAATTTATTAAATATGACAAGATTAATATTCATGAAATTTTAAATTTTCAAATTTTTGAATAATTCAAAATTTAAAATATTGTGATCCATATTCAATCCGAAAAATATAAAATCGAATCAAATATCTAATCTAAAAATAAAAATCAAATCAAATATCTAAATTTTCAGATTGGTTATATTTTTTAACATCAGCGCTTTTTAAAACAAAATTACAACTACTCTAGAATAGACCGAATGCAATTCAAACCCACACCCCAACAAAAATACCAAATCTAATAAAATCGAGCCCAAACCCAGACACTAACATCAAAGATCCATCTGGAAAATGACGAATAATTAGACTACCATTTCACACAAATTGGAACGTACAGCCGATGAAATAATCCCCACTTGCAAGTTCCTAGATTTCTATATGAAAAATAAATAAAAAGTTATATTCTTGCAAAATTTTGCACAAAATCATTTACAGCTCAACACACTGTTTATGACAAACTTAAGAAGACGGATGCTGGCGGATTCGGATGCAGATGTAGACGACATGGTTTGTAGATGATCCACAATCTGAGAGACCTGTCTAAAGATGGGTAGGACATGCATGGCAATTGTTGGATCTGAGGGGACTATGGCCACAGCTACATCAGTCATCCATGCCAGCTTTTTACTTGTTTCCTTGTTGATATCACAAGCCAGTTGCTGGAAAAGAGCTAGCAATACTCCTTGGCTCAGCGGGCATGGTTTCATCGACAATATCCCTTGCAGATCGACCTGGTGAATTCAATTCAGTCAGTTCAGGGCCTCAAACTAGAGCTTTCTTCGTGTGCAACCAAGGGTTGCGTGGAAAATAATATTGTCATCACAGATAAGAGTGGGTACGTTTATTCATCCATTGTTAACTTACCAGGGAACACAACCAGGAAACTTTGGAGACATCACTTCTATGAAGCGCTGCGGTGAATGCTTCATCATATTTCTTCCCAGCAATCATTCTTTCCAACTCTTTCATTGGATCCATATGCGCAACCGGCTGCTACAAAAAAACATATATCAGTTGGTGTGAGATAGATCAACATGAATAGTGACTATTATACATAAAAGAATACATTAGTCCTCGCATCAGATATTCTCTTTTTTCTATTTCCCGAGAGTTATGGGAAAGAAACAGAGAAAGCAAGCGAGCATACCATCTCATGCAGATGAACCAACGGTCCATTACTCGATTGTGTCACCAAGGGATTTCCTGCATTAGAGTTGGCACCTGCAGCTGCCATAGCTAGAAGTTTCCGTTGTCCACTTGCCAATTCTCCACTTAAAGTTTGTGTGATTGAAGCTGCAGAATTAATAGCATCCTGCAAACAGAAAGCAGGTCATCTTAAAAAACTCGATTGTACCAGCCAAGTCTATAAACATAAATGTAAAAATCTTCTTAAATTTCATCATATTGGACATCATTAAAACTGGCTGCCGACAGCTGTATAATCATCCATTAATGAAGTTCTTGGGAACAAACAAATCTAGTAACCTAAAATCCAATACTTCACCTAATATTAAAGGTCATCCTTCTATGGTTCAATTCTATGCGTGTCAATGTAAAAGCATGGGGCTATGATACTATATTCTTAAAAATCTCCCATACAAGCACGAATCCCAATATTGGGCATAAGTATCTACCTTCAGAACTTATCTTGGTAGTTTACAAGGTTAATCAGTCAATCTACAGCTATCAAAAAAATGGTAATAATACTGTCCTGCAACTTATTCTAGAAAAGACAAGTCAGCAACTTTTATTAAGATTGGTAAAGACCATTAAAGCTGAGAAAAATATTCAATTAAATTTGTTGATAGTTCTTTTTTCAAAAATATTGTACATATTTATGCTACCAAGAAAGCTCACCTTTGACATTTTTAACACATTAAAGTGTGAATTATATCATGATCAAGAAACCACCAAACTGTCACTAATCTACCATACCTGTAGAGCAGTGGCAACGGAAGAATGTGATTTTTCAAATTGCTGCTGGGCAGTAGCTGTGTGTTCTCTTAGCCCTTTCTGAAATGTGACATCAATTTGCTCAAACATGGATTTGCATGACATCTCAAACGCTGGAATAACATAAGTTTCCAAGCTAGACCTCAGTGCATCCTGCAGACAAACCCAACATTTCTCTAATCAGCAGAACATTATCCGAGTCCAAATCGGATGATAAATGTACATTCATTCCAACCAAAAAGAAAACGGTCAGCAAAATGTCAACAGGGAGGATGACCAATAGAGAGGGATATCTAAAAAAGATTGAATTTAGAGACATAAAAAAAACCATAAGAAATAACCATATAACTCGGCATAGTTATAGGACATTCATGCGAGGGGTTATATAGTTAAATAGCTATCTTCAGGAGACACTGACAAGGTCTCTCTATTCCATCCCCCACTCCCACCCCCAAAAACAGAAAAAAAAAATTCAGAGCAGTGTAAGTTCAACCACCTGCGTCAACAAAAAGTAGAGGGAAAATAGGAACAAAAAATTTCATGTGGAATAGAACTTAGTGATTCTACCAATCAATAAAGGAAGCTTCTCCATTTAGTACGGTACAACTCATCAATTGAATTTGGTGATATTGGACAATACAGGTAATTGCATTTTACAATAAAGGTATAAAGCCCCATGAAAGATTGTGAATTTGATATAGAACTGCCCTTGAGACATTTGAATGCTTATTGTCAAAGAAGAATACAATCACCAATCTCACCGATTAAATTCTTATAAATGAACCTTTATCTTCTAGATATAAGTTATCTGTCCTTATCAAGCTCCAAAAGGGAGGAAGAGAAATGCATGGAAAGGTCAAATATATTCAATAAAGAAAAACAACTAACATACGTATAAAAAAGAGGATACAAAAAGAAATCACCTGAAGTGCTTGCTTTCCAGAAGTTTGAAATTGTGCCTGGATTTGCCTGGCCAACGTCACTTCAAGCTTTGAACTGACCGACTTGTCTAAATGATTCACTGCCTTCTCTCCAACTCCTTTCTGCAAAATACTCAATTAAAATCCCCATAATATAACTACCACAGGATTAGTCACATAAGGGAATTATATACCAAATTTTACCACATTTAGGGGAGAAAATTCACTAGCATAGAATGAAGCCGATTGATGAAAGAAATCCTCCACAGCAACAAACAGTGTAGGAACATTTGAGGCATCATCTAATTTTACCCAGAAACAAAGTAAAAGACCGGACAAGATAGAAGGAAATCTTTACAGTATATTTTCAGTAATAAGATCAGCTGTGTTAAAACAAGATAAATTACTATTTAGCATGTGTTTTTTTTAAAAATAAAATTTGGAGTTTAGCTTTTTTTAAAAAAGAAGAAAAAATCACTAGTTTCATCAAATTCAAGAGACAACAATACATAAAATATGAACTTTTTCCTATAAATATAACATTGACCCAAGCCAAGAGGCAACTGTTAACATCATAATGGTGATTCTGTCCAAATAAATGAACACCTTACTCATATAGAACACCAGCCAATCTGATGTAACTATAATTTGACCTTTTTTTATTTACCTGGAATGACTCTGTAATGGCAGAAGATATACTTTTCTCCAGAGTGGGACTAATAGCCCGAGCAACCACAGGACCAACTGCAGCTATTTCTTTCTTCAAGGATTTCTCAAACATGGCTGGCAAGTCCTTGTTAATACAGTTGGTGGTCAAATTAGTTATCTGCTGCATGCGGTCTCTTTCTGATTTCTCTTGTTTTGCATTTCCATCTTGGAAACGAGCCCACAAAGCATCTGTATTTGCCTTTACAGCTTTTTCAATGCTCCTGCCCAAGGATGCTTCCAGTCTTTTCCCTTCTCTGTTAATTGGAGCAGAGACAATTGCGTTCATCTGCTTCTGCATTTCCTTCTGCACGCTAAGGGACTGCATGGTGCAACAAAATCATTATATTAAGAAGATTATATCACAAATGTTAACACACACAAACACGAGTGATTCTTAAACTTATTTCTAAAAGAGTACTTTCTTCAAAAAGTTGTCTATAGTATTTTTTCAAAAACGACCTGTTCAAGCATATCCTGCATGGCCAGCAATTGGGGGAAAGTAGCATCAGCTGACAGAGCCCTGGAACTGCACCCTGGCTCATTACATGAATCTGTGGAATTATACGGGCTCGCTGAAGGGGAAGATTGGATAGATACTTGAGAAGTTTTCTTCTTCTGCTTTTTCCCTTTAGCAGAATCAAGAGATGGAGAAACAGAGACGGCAGTATCTGTTTCACCAATCTTTGGAGAGGAATCTTTAATCACATTCTGGTCATCTCCATCTCCAGAATTAGTAATTCTATCTGTTTGAACTGAAACACCAATCGGATTAGCTTGTAGAGCTCCCTCAACACAATAACTTTCTACACAGAAATCTAGATCCGATGCCTGGGAGTAAAAGGCCTTTTCTTTGTTATTTGTAACAGTAATATGAGAGCCTTGTTGAAATTCGGTTTCATTAGTATGAGAAAATCTTGTCTCACCAAGAACTTTGTCATCTACCTCTATTCTTTCAGCATCATTCTTGACCACATCCTCGACTGTTGCCTGCCCCTCATTAATAAGCTGACTAACCTGAGCACTCTCTGTCGACAAAGATACATTAGACAATATCTCTGATGGTGTTACCAGATGGGTTGGATGTTTGAACACATTATGAGGATCAGGAACAGTTGAAATGTCGTTTTGGGCAACATCTTCACTTTTCTTCAAGTGATCACCTGAGTAAGGCATTTCAAACTTATTCTCTTGGACCGTATCTACTTTGTGGTCAACAGAATGATCAAGTGTTGAGTTGTTAACATGATCAGAACTTGATGGACTTCTAAAACCAGAAGACTTTCGTGACAACCTTGGAGTTAATGGAACTGGAGGTGATGCAGTGTGCATAATTTCGGCATTACTACCAGACAGCAAAGCACTTGGCTTACTTTCCATACCAGACACAGCACTCTCGGATATGAAAGCAACCTCAATAGAAGATGATTTTTGTGGATGGCTCGACATGGCAGCACTTTCAGAGCTACTTGAGTTTACACATGACACCAGAATTGAGGAGCTTAGAGTCTTCTCAGTTGGTTTATGTCCACAAGATATTTCCAAATTAGCCTCAGAGTTCATGCCGTCATAAACATGAGCAAGATTGGAATCTGTTTTATCCGAGTCTGTGTTTTCCAGGGCTGGTGGCAGACATTGAGACAAGTCCAAAGCATATTGTTGAATAGCCTGTGTTTGAACGCAGTAGACTTGTATAGTATATTCTCCACCTGGCAAACTATCACTTGTTCCAGTGAGACTCAATATAGGCATTGTGACGGTGAATTCAGCTATATAATCCATGCAGGTTGCTGCTGGATTAGGCCCATAGTCTATGTGTACAGCATATATAGCATTCTTCTTGGCATTAGCAAGCAGAAACAGGCCTGCACGGGGCAGTGCCACAGCTTGATTAAAGAATGCATTGTCAACCTTGGACTCCGCAGAACACCTCAATTCCAATGTCTGGGTACACTGCCATGATTCACCATCACTGGGCAACAACCAGCCTTCTTCACTTGAAGAGGCCCATATCTTCACTTCACGGTTTAGTGGGCCCTATAAAAAAAGCAAATTAGAAATTTAGCATAATGAAAGAGAATTTATGCCACACTACTAGCACAAAAGCAGTACGTGATTTTCAGCCAAAATCACATAAGCTTAACACAGTCATAGAAAATGTTCTATAAAAGGGGAAAGAAACAGAAGCCTACTCCTGTTATAAGAACTATATGATCAGGGCGATGTGGTGCGGTCAAGAACATTGCCGAGTAAACAGGATATCCCTCATGTGGTCTCAACACTGCAAGTGGTAAGGGCTTACGATCTTCCCAAATTTTCACCTGTCTCAGAAATTAAAAATTCCCATGAATCAGCACCTAGTTCAAGAATAAATACATATGGTCTACTCTGAATCTAAGAACATAATCTTAATGGAACAACTGAAACAAGTTAAACCAAAATCTTTAGTTTTCTGTCCCTTAAAAGTTCAATGGCTGTCAAATATTTGATTTACAGCATTCCCGCATCAATAATAGTTAGTAGTTATAATGAGAAAATAGCTCTGGAGAACCCAAAAACTTGTAGATGCATTAAGACGGCCCATCATGCATCACTACAGCCATCATGTTGGATGAAAATAAAACATTAGCATGTTTACATGCAAGTTCTGCCATGATAGGAAAACCTTTGAACTTCCAAGAGGTTTTCGATGTTCAATGTACAGCAATCAGTCAAATTTTTTAAATTTTTTTAAGAAGCAACTATATCATAAAACCAGTAAAAAAGAAGAGCTGGTACAAACCGTGCCATCTACTGAAGCTGAAGCTAAACGGGTAGTCAACCATTGGCACATTGACAACTCTGTAATCTCACCATCATGTTTACCAACAAACTGAACCCCATCAATAAGCTTGTCAACAGAGCAATTAAGAGGTTCCTCTGCCGAAAACCCTTCATGTTTTCCAACTTTCATTGTGTCAATTTTCAGGATACGATTTCCAATAGCAACCATCAAAATCTCCTGATATATAATATTTTTTAACATTTACAATGAGGAATGAAAGGTATGGACGGCGAAAGCAAGACTGGAAGAAATAGAAAGACTTGGCATAAGAGTTACTATTTGATAACATAAAATACAAACCAATTTATTACTTGTTTGTGAGGATGCCAACAGACACGTGGATGTTTCGAATCTTCTTGCCCCACAATCTGTATGGCAATAACAACTTTGCCAAAAATTTGCGGCTTATCTTCATCATCAGGGCCTTCATTGATCTTCCATACAAAAACCCTGCCATCAACACTTGCACTGCAGAAAATGAAAGATGAGCATTTTTCTAACACAATGGAAGCCAACCTATTCCAAGGGAAAAGGGAAAAGGGAAAAGGTGTACCTGGCCAGAAGGTGGACATCCTCGGCAAAAAAGACCATATCTGTTACTCTCTACGTTGGAGAGACCACGAAATGAAAAAGGTTGAGCAGATGTTTCAAAATAGAAACTTGATAGAAACAAAGTAGGATTTTATTAAATAGATATACCAGAGTGTGGCCACGAAGCAAGGATCGGAGGGCAGTATTAATATTGAGTATACGGATATTCCCAAGCTTGAGACCATAGCATATGTAATTCCTATTAACAGCAATCTGACGACCCAGGACAAGGCCGGGATCAGAAGCATACTTGGTAATGGGAGTGACCTCAAGTTGGGGCTGTACTTCACTAGGCAGCCTGACATTAATATCATAAAGGAGATTGGTTCCAAAGAGATGCCTTCCCTTGGGGACTTTACTGCTCAGCAGTCGGATAGGCGAAGGAGCAGATGGGTTCGTGTTAAGAGGCGGGGCAGATGGGAGCGGGGCAGGAGTTTGAGTGCCAAAAGAGGCCAACAGAATGTCGTTTTCTGGTGTAGGAGTGGTGAGTGCTGAGGGTTGGGGTTGGGGTTGGAAAGGAAAGGGTCTATTGATATTAAGCTGGGGATGCAAAGGGTGTTGGTGTTGAGGAGGTGGGTAGGGAAAGTAGTGATGGTGGTGGAAAGGGTAGGGCCCAGTAGGGGGAGGGTAAGATGAGGAAGGCGCCAGATAGGGAGGTGGAGGCGGCATGGAGGATTGGGCTGGGAAAGATGGAGATGTAGTCAGGTTGGTAATGTTAGAAGTTGCTATTACATTCAGATGCTGATTTGGCAACATAGGGCTGGAACTGGGTTTAAACAGTGTGTTCAAATCGAACCCTCCACTCCCACCACCACTTTGCTGTTGGGGATTGGAATTACCAGAGGAAGCCATCTAATTCCAAATCCGATGAACTAAGGAAGCAGAACTGTTCAGATCCTACTTATGCAGAATACAAGGATATGTCTAACTTGGATTCAGATCAGAAACCAAACTTTAGATCTCAAAATCTTGAATCTCTTGCCGCCAACAAACTATAAAATTCAAACACCAAAACCCTTTCAGTTCTATTAGTCAAGTAATTCACTAATAAACCATTTCGGAACCAGGAAGGAGCGCTAATAGCACACAGTGATAAATAACCAGGAAGGAAACATATTGAAATGAATAAATCAAAAACTCACATATTTATTCTGTGAGCAGAGCCGACGCCGATCAGGCAGTGATAATATTAACCCAAAAGCAATCTGACGGCCCCACTGCTTTTCTTTCTTCTTCTGCCGCCTCTCCTGCACTGCAGATCCTACCTTTTCTTTTCTCTTTTCTTTCCTTCTCCCGATTGTCTCTAGAAGCTTCTTTTATGAATTTCACAGGGTTTAAGTAATATTAAAATTCGCACCGATAAATTATAATAACAATAATAATTTAAGTGTTACTTAAAAGTAAACTACTCTCATGATTTTTTTAATATATCTAATTTAAATTAAATTTTATAAAAATAAATACACCATTTTTAACACACTTTTTGTTTATCAAAATTAAGTTCTTTCGATTTAGTCACAATTGTCAAAATTTTTGTTTATTTAATCACTTGAACAGTATAAATCTTACACACTATTGATAAATTATATGGTTGGATGGGATGGTCACACAGTTATCTGACAATTTTTTTCTTTTTTTTTAATTAATACTTGATTTAAGTGGTAAGCAGTATAGTATTGTTTAAGTATGTTTTGTGTATGCAGAAAATTTTCGCTAAAAAACTTACTCACCAAAATTAAGTGTGCACTGGGGGTCGATCCAGATTAATCAGGACAACCCAACAAAATTATTCGATTGGCCATCCAACACTATCATTTTAATCATTAATTTTCTTTTTACATATTGTAACCACTCAAACGTTAAATCTCCTAACAAATGCTTATGTGTCCTTTAACCAAATAAAACTCATTTTGATCAATCATAGTAGTTTTGGCCAAAAAATAGCCCTAAAGTTTAACTGAATAGTCATTTTGGTCTATATTTTTTGAACCAATTTAACCCTTGATGTTTCATTTTAGGTCAAAATGGTCCCTTTGCGGATGAAAACTGATAATTAACAAACGGTAAATGGCTTGAAATGACCTGATAAACCTACATAGAAATGCACGCTGACATAACAGTTTCATATAAACAAATGTGTTGACTTGAAAGAATGCCACATCAATCAAAAAATAATTTTATAAAATTATATAAAATATAAAATTATGTTTTATGCTAATGTGTCATTATGTCAAGTTGACATCCGCTACTAGCCCATAACGAAATCGTTCACACCTCTCCCGCTCACTAGGGATTAGCTTAGGTGCATACTGACTGAGGCGAACAAACTGAATTTCATATTCAGCTACTGACATGTTGCATTGCACGAGAGACATAAACTCTCTTTTCTTTTCATCTAGGTAACGTACTCCCAGATACTTCCGCTTGAACGCATTCAAGAAGAACGTCCAAGTCACCTCGTCATCCTCCATCCCGGAGATAGTGGTCGTCCACCACGTATAAGCATCACCATGCAGCAGTGACACAACACAACCCAGCTTCTGCACATTGTTGCAGTTCATCTGACCCAGAATCCTCTTGGTGCTCTCCAACCAAGACTCAGATCCTTCCGGAGATAAGCCTCTGAACTCAGTCCCTCCTAGACTGTGAAGACGTTCCAAGGCAACCTCACATTAGCATCATCCTGATGCGCAGCTCCATAAGCTCCAGCTACTGCTGCCTGGAAAGCTCCAGCAATAGCCTGAATCAACATGGTCATGTCAGGAGCAGCTTGCCCCTGCACACCCTCGGGTCCAGCAACCCCAGCACCAGCACCAGCATTACCAGCTCCAGCACCACCACCACTGGGTGGTCCACCACCAGGGGGAGGAGGTAAATCCTCAACATTCTCGACATTCCCATTATCAGCCATCGATCTAGTATTGATTCTCAGCTCTTTACGTAGCCCCATTATAAAGAAAACAATGCACTGACAAAAATGCAATAAACACAATTAGGCACATAAGGTAAGTAATCCAAGTACTCAAGCTCATTTTCGAAAACAATTCTTCTCATTAGTTTTGATATGGCAATGGAATCCCCAACCACACTCTAAACATAGCATAACATCACAAAATCATCTCAATTGAATCATGCACCACTAATCACACATCATTCTTTCACCAAGAAGACACATCATGCATAAACACTTACATCACCCACATATCAAACCCCAATTATTCAATAACCTAGCTCTGATACCAACAAATGTAACCCCCTTAGCTCGGCCTAGACGCTTGACCCGAACTACGAAGATTACACGGGGAAAACCAAAGTCAACCCGAAAGTCAACCTTGATTAACGAACCTTTTTTTATTTTAATCTTGTCTAAATACATGTTAACCCTAAGTGAGTACTCACGAGTCATGATTGAGAAAGGCACAGCGATCGGATAACATTTAGGGACTCAATTGCACTTAATATAATATTAGGGACCAAATTGTAATTTTTTAAATTAGAGGGACTTCATTGATTTTAGGATTACCATTATGGAATTAATCATGTTACATGCTTCTCTGCCAAATTTCATCTTAAAAAGACAGCTCAAGCTCAAGCAATTGCAATCACAACATTTAGGACTAAAATGCAAAGCATGCAAACTTAAAACAATTCAAAACTGGGTCCAACTGTAACCCATTTCGGAACGCCTACTCACCGTACCGAGACGCTGTATCGGAACAGTGTTGGCCGTTTCGGTACGCGGGTATGTTCCGAGACCAGTTCCGAAACATGGCATTCTAGTAGCCAAAATGTTTCGAAACAGCCCCATACATTTCGAAACGCCAAGACCATTTCAGGGCCCCGTTTCGAAACACTATAGGGTGTTTCGATACACCCTGCCCAGAAACAACATCAAATGCTGGTTTTTCGTTCATTAACACACTCAAACATGCCCTAAAGACTCCCAAATCATACCAACAAATCATCATACATATAAGGAACATATTTGGGACATTCTAGCACAAACATAACATCAACCACAAATTCTCATAAGTCTAGAGGCATGCTTCCTAATCACAAAACCAAAATAAGCAATCCAACCTCAAATAAAACAATTAAGGCCAATAACAACTCAAACAAGCTAAAGTAAACATGCCACAACCTTAGGGAGTTCAACATATCTCCCAAATACAATTCTTGGTTTCCCATTGCCAATATATCAAAACTAAAGTGTGTGAAAACTTCACAATACATGAGCTTGGACTTCCTTGGATGAACTTAACTTCCTTGTGCCCGAAAACACCTCAATTATCTGCATTATTGGTAAAAGAGAGAGCGTAAGCACAAATGCTTAGTGAGGCATGCTCTAAAGAAAACCAACACAATAATGCACATCTTGAAAACACTTTCTCAAAAGCTTTTGAACAACATGCTCATTCTATCTCATGCTTGAAAAACCCATTCAAAGCAACTTCTCATTGAAAAAACATGTACCTTCATTCTATCTCATGCATTTAAACCAATGCAAAACTCATGGCAAAGCCATACTCATGCTTGTACTCTAAAGCATTTCATAAACAAATCACATATGCATTTCTCATAGCATAAACCATTTCATCAAAGGTACATGTGTATCAAAACCATTACATATTTTATATTGGCATTTCATATCTTTTTATTACTTGGATATACGGACATCTCACTAGACACTTCCGGTGGCATCTCTCATCACCGTACTCACTCGTCTAGCAACATAGTTTCCGGTGGAATCTCACATCACCGTACTCACATGGCGGAATCTCACATCGCCACAAAGCTTGGGTATTTCACCAAGTCCTACCCGATGGAATGCCCATCATCGGTTCTCTCCCTTTGGCTTAACCAAAGAGCACGTACGAATTTTTAGTTTATAGTGCACTCTCATCCTATTGATCAATCAATTATATCCGGTAAGTATCTCAACATCTATGCCAATATATTATGTCAAATCATCATCTCACCTATTTTTTTCATGCATTAAATCTCAAACATTCTCATCTCATTTCAAAATCATAACATTTACTATGCTTTAACATAAAAGCTCAAATCTCAACTATGCAACATGTTACTTTATGAAATCATTTCAAGCATCATCTCGTGCTATAATTCATGTATAAAAACAGTAGGAATTTATCAATCTAAAACCATGAGCATGTAAAAGCTTTTTAGGGGAAATCACCACATTCAAGAGAGCAATCTAGCCAATACTTACTTCCGAACTTAGGAAGGTGTTTCAAACCTTTCCTAAATCCCCAAACCTTGTTTCTTTGTCTCTCAAGGACTTCTAAAACCATACGCACTTACCGATTACGTTTCGCTTGCTTGCCGAAACGCTATCTAAGCTTCCAGATCAACTCCAAAGGTGTTCGAAGATGTCTCCCCTGTTTTAAACACATAAGAGCATAGGATTAATGTATCATCATGCATTGAAATCATCAGCCACACACCTAAACTCGCTGCTCTACACAAAAACCACATTTCAGCTACCAAACACTACCGAAATCACCTCCAAACTCTTCCAAAATCAAACCCAGCCAAGATCCATCACTTCTAATCATTTCTAAACATCAATTAACATCAAAAACCAACACAACCACGTCCTTATACCTCCATCTATAACAGAACACCAAAATCACCCCAAAAACCATCATTCTAACAAGCAAAACATAGGAAAAACAAACCTATTCGGGATTGGATTGATAAAACCTCATTTGTAACATCAATTAACATCCAAAATACATTAGAAAACCATCTCAAAATACAGCCCAATCAATCACCACGAAAATCTTCAAGATCTCTTCCAAAATCTTGAGTTTTAAGCCAATTTCTTGTTTCTAACATTAAAACCACTTAAAAATCATTAATAAAGGATTGATAACTTGTGAATTTCAGTAAAGAACTGATCATTAGAGGATAAGGACGAATCTTACCTCTAATGGATGATTTCTCCTTGATTTGGGCAAGTTTTCTTGAAAATTCAATGTAGAAATCAAGTGGATTTGATGAGGAATTGCTTAGGAATCAAAGAGCGATTGAAATCTCATCAAATGAAGTGGAAATAAAAGTGTATTTGCTGGAGAAAATGTGTTTGGTTGAAAGGAATTCGAGAGAAAATAAAATGAGAGAAAAATTGTGAAAAGTAGTTATGAAAAGTCAAAGTTGGTAAAATTAAGGCATCCCAAATTAAGGAAAAATCTGATGAAAACATTAATTAAATCCTTTTGGTAAAATTAAGGAATTTAATCACATTCATTTTGTGTAATTAAAACATTAATTAAATCACCCAAATTAAGGAAAAATCTGATGAAAACATTTTGGTAAAATTAGCTCCTTAAAGATTCAAAGTTTCAATCCTTTACAAAACAGTCATTACTTAACTTTGCAAAAACTGCGATTTGGTCACTACACCGAAATGTAGTATTTCCAAACCTTATTTTGTAAAATTGATTCCACCATTATCTTTTATATATTAAATGAGGATTTTTAGATATTTTTCTATATTTTTAAAGCATCCCTAACTAGGTGTTCCCTAAAACTCCCTTTTAGATTCGAACCGTTTTCCAGACCGATCCGGTTCAGACTCTAAACATCTAAGCCCAAATTTGGGGTGTTACATGGCATGTGTTTTAAATGTTTATTAAATAATTAAAAAGGCTTTTAATTGATTTAATTTAAAAGGTAGTTAATCGGTTAACAAAAATTTTGACGAGCTTTTCATTTCTCACTTTCACTTCAGCCAAACACTCTTCATTTTCTCTTAATTTTCCAGAAATTGTTTTCTCTCAAATCCTCTTTTTGATTTCCATCTTTTCCTTGTTAATTTCTTCCATTTTCCTTCAAGCAAGGATTGGAGGTAAATTTTGTGCTAACCCTCTAATCTAGGTTCTTTAATGAAATTCCAAAGATATTTGACTCTTTATTAGTGATTTTAATTGTGGTTTTGTTGTTAGTTTGATAAACTATTGAAATCTTGTTAGAAAAATGGATTTTAATGTAATTTTAGGAGGATCTTGTTGATTTGGCTGGTTTGGCGTTGTTTCTAAATGAGTTTTAGAAGGTTTTTGGTGTTGAAGTGGAGTCTTAATCATAGAGATCCCGAAGTCCTTGAGTTTCTTGATTTTTGAGGTCTTTTTAGTTGAGTTTTTTGGGTGTTCTTGAGGAATTCAAGTTGCTGGAGGTATAAGAATGGTTTTAGGTTGTTTTTGGATGTTGATTAATGCCTAAAATGTGTTGGATGAGTTGGGTAATGGTTGGGCTGAAGTTAGATGTCAATCGATTGAGTTTTCGGTTGTTTCAGATGGGTGTTTTGATGTTTTAGAGCAGGGCTGCGAGATTTCTTGTGAGTGTTGGTGTTTTGGATGCATTTTAATGCATTGAACCTCTGTTTTGGTGTGTTGAAAACAGGGGATATTATTCCGGAAGCAAACGAAGTGGATTTGGAGGCTTCAGACGGTCGATAGTTGCGTCGGCAAGCGTGGTTTCACAAGTTGGTGAGTGGAACTTGGTTTTCCAGCGTGCAAACGTTTTAGAAAAGGTTTTGAGATCTTAGTAAGAGATTGAAACACTTTACTAAGTTCGGAAGTAAGTAAAATGAATTTTACTCTCGGATTATGCTAGTTTTGAGCCAATGGTTGCACTTGATTTTAATTGCGATTACTTACTGTTTTAAAACATGTTTTGAGTGTATAAAATGTGTATGATAATGCCATGTGGTTTAAGGATGCACTATGTAAGTGATCCTTGTATGCATGTGTTGATGCATGAGACTTGAAGCACGGTTTAATGCATGATTTATGGCTTATAATGAATGCTTTGTAAAAACAATGAGTTATGCATGAGGTATGAGTTATATTGGCAATTGATGTTGAATAAAGTGTTTTATAAATGAAATCGGATATAGTTAGCCGGCTATAGGATTGAGTGCACTATAAACAAGTCGCCTTGGATGTTGCTTGGTTGTGATTGTACCGAATACTCCATCCAAGTACCCTAACGATTGAAGATTGTTTAAGGTTGCAACGGTTGAGGGTAGCTCCCGGGTGCGAACCTTGTGTGTGTCTTGTCTCTTGTTAGTGGTTTATACATTTACCAATGAGTGGTGTTGAGGGTTTGTGATTGTACCGAATACTCTACCACGGGTGTCACAACGATGGAAGGTCGCTCTCGTGTGTGAGCCTTGTAATGCTGGTAGAGTATATGAAGGGTGTGGGACAACCCTTGGTAATCCTTGTATCAGATATATGTTTTGAATTGTTGCTTATCACTTATGAGCCAATATAATGAAATGAGTTATTGTGGAAAAAGATTTTAATGCATATTTTGAAAGATGCATGTTTTGATTAAATCTTGGCATAATGGTGTTTATGCTTGGAAGTCTTTGAATACATGTAGCAATGGTTTAGTTGCTGAGTTCACATGAATCATGTTGCATGATGTATATTATAATGAGTTTGATGTTGAAGTGCATGTTTTGTCAAGAAAGGCATAATGGTTTGAAAGAACGAAACATGGTTTTGTGCATTGATGATGCTTGTGGTTTTGAGCATTCCTCACTAAGCTTGTATGCTTATGCTCTTTTTGTTCATCAATGCAGATAATTAAGCTTTTGGAGGCAGCATCTTTAAGGGAATCTTACCAAGACGCTTTCTAAAAGTATGTTGTGTTCTCGAATTAGTGTAATAAAGGCAATGTGGGTGTCCAATGCAATGAATGTTATCAGTTTGTTAATTTCTGGTTTTGTGCAAGTTTTAGATGCATATTTGGACTTGTAAATGGCCTTTGAGTTTTGGTTTATGCATGTATTTGGATTTTATCCTTTTGGTGTTTTTAACTCTTAGGAAGCATGCCTCTAGTCTTATTGCCATTGAGAATGATGCTATGTTGTTACCTATGCTTCGTGTAAGTCGTCTTTGATGTGTATTTGAGTTGCCATCTTGGTTGGGCATGTGTCGGGATTGTTTCAGATGGTTTAAGTCGAGTTTAAACAGCTTTTTAGAACATTGCAAGCCCAGGTGTTTCGAAACACCCTTGCCTGTTTCGAAACGGTGGCATGAAATGGCCTTGGTGTTTCGAAACGGTGAGGCATGTTTTGAAACATTTTTTGCCTCTGTAAACCATCGTTCCGAAACGAGCCTGAGGGGTTTCGAAACGAACCCGCGTGTCGAAACGGTCAGCTCTGTTTCGAAACGGATGTTCCGATACGGGGCTCTCTATTCCGAAACATTCGACCGTTAATGCAGTTTTTGAATTGTTCTGAGTGTTTGTTTCTTACAATTTGGTCCCCGTTTTCCTCATATGAAATTGGATGGGTTCTAGATGTCGTTTTGAGCTGAGATTTCATCGAGAAG
The DNA here is from genome assembly GCA_030270665.1 of Hibiscus trionum. NCBI lineage: Eukaryota > Viridiplantae > Streptophyta > Magnoliopsida > Malvales > Malvaceae > Hibiscus > Hibiscus trionum. The sequence goes on from BSYR01000051.1 coordinate 16,476,608, forward strand.
TATGTAATGAACCTAATTAAAGGTTGATAATCTGAATTTGCTAATAACCCTTGTATTTTGTCAAATTTACAAAAAGGTCCCTTAACACTAATTTAGTTGAAATCAAAGATCGGTTGTTTTATTGTTTAATCCGCTGCTTATGTGTGTACACTTAGGAACCTAATTGCATTTAGACATGATAAAAGGAAAAAAATGACGTTTATTGAGGTAAACCTTCTCGGTTGACTTTAATATTTCCCGTGTGATCCGTTCGGTTCGGCATATTGGCCATGCCGTGTCGAGGGGGTTACAAGCGTTTCAAGCTTAATTTAAACTCCCAAAATAACCTTTAAACGATTTCAAAGCAGAATTCCGCGTTCTCACTCACCGACTACGCAAAACATTGTTCGCTGATACAAATTACTCCTCAAAAGCTTCTGAAACGGTACCACAAGCTTGAGGATCAACCTCCCCCATTTTAACCACACAAAAACAGAGGATTCAAAGCATCTAAATGCATTAAAAGACTCAGCAACATTAATCCACAACAACTCTAACAAAAAATCCCTCCACAACAATCAAAATCAACATCAAACACCTTCCAAACTTAACCCAGCCAAAACCTAAAGGATTAATCTATCAATTACCTTCAATTAACATCCAAAAACAATCTAATAACATCCTTATACCTCCAGAATTCATAAAACAACCACAACTTGCCAAAAACTCATAACTAACAACCTAGAAAATTAGAGATTCACCTAGTTTCGGTATTCCATTTTTAAAAGCAACTTATTAACATTATAAACCATCAAAATCATGATTAGAATCAATCAAGAACTCAACAAAATAGATCCAACACGAAAATAAACCAATTTCATCAATTAAACCTTGATATATCCAATTTTCCATAATTAAATCATTAAAACTCATTATAAAACATTAAACAATGATCACATTACTTGGGTATTTCAGTAAAGAACCTTTCATTAGAGGAGAAGAACGAACCTCACTTCTAATGAGTGAATTTCCTCTCAATTGGATGTTTACTCTTCAAAAACAAAGGAAAACAATGAGATTTTGGAAAACAAGATTGAAGAATCCATTAGAGATCAAAGGTTTAAGAAATCAAGAACATTACCTGAAATCTTTGATGACAAAAGAGAGTGTTTAGCTGAAGGAACTTTGACAGAAAAGTTACGTCAAAAGTGATTTTAAGAAGTAACCACTTCTGTTTTATTAAATCCCATTTAACTCACTAATTAAAATCCATTTAAAATAATCCAAATTGAGAGAAAAATTAGATTAAAACATTTAGAAAATTAGATCCTTAAAGATTCTATGTTTTGACCCTTTTACAAAACAGTCACTAAAACAGTTTTGCATTCTTTATATTTTGGTCACTAGCCCGAAATGTCCAATGTCCAATTTCCAAATTTCATTCTTCAAAATAGACTTTACAAAAACATCAATATATTAAATAATGATTTTAGGATATTTTCATATTTTTATCTCACTCAAATATATTTATTCTGATTTTTATCTCGAATCCGACTCGAATCTCTAATCTTGGTCCACCAGACCGTCTAATCAACCTAGAAACCTCTAGGACCAAAAATCGGGGCGTTACAACAATAGTGCGGTGTGTACCTATAACCCCTCGACTCGGCCTGTGCGAAAGACTGAACCGAACGGGTTACACGGGAAATATTGAAGTAAATCGGGAAGTTTACCTCAATAAACGACCCAATTTTTTTCTTTTATTTTGTCCATATGCACATTATTATCCTATATGATAAACTTTGCAGCGGAACGAATAACAACTCAATCTGCCAACGTTTAGGGACTCAATTGAAAACATAAACATTTTAGGGACCATTTTGTAATTTCATCAATTTTTAGGTACTTCATCGATTTTTAGATTATAATCCTATTTCGAAACACGACCCTGTATCGAAACACCCTCTAAAACGTTTCGACACACCAAATTCTCATAGCCAAACTCCACGAGCATGTTCTGATACACCATGCCTTGTTTCAAAATTCCTTGCCCATTTTAGAGGCACCGTTTCGATACAGCCTTAGGCGTACCGAAATGCCTCACCTGAAATGTCACATTTTTTGTTGGTTTTTCTTATTTTTAGGCAACCATAATCATCCTAGCATGCTTCTAACTTAAATGAATCATACTCAAACATCAATCATCAATCATTCCAAGCATGATCTACATCATTCCATGACAATTAGTAACATAAGTAAACTATAAGCATGCAACCTAGAAGATAAGTCATGCAAAATACCGAAATGCTTAACCAAGCATAAACCAAGTACCAAAGACCATTTACAAGTCAACATAGGCATCACAAACTTTCCACAAAATAGGGAGTTTCAAACACACCTCCCAAAACTTTAAGGCACCATCCCATTGCTAATTATTACTACTAGTTAAATGAAAATCCATACTTGAGCTTTGTATCACTCCTTGAAATCATTCTTGCTTCCTTACTGCCCCAAATGTGCTATTTCTCTGCATTGTTGGAAAATAGAGCATAAGCAATAAATCCTAGTGAGGGATGCTCAAAACAAACCAACAACAACAATGCTTTGTAAACCATTTCTCAAGTGGAAAACGCTATTTCATCATGCTCAATCTATCTCATGATTGAAACCATTTTTCAAAACAAAATCCACATCATTAAACCACATGTACCATCTATCTCATGCATTAACCATAATGCAAAATCTAAAGGCAAAGCTACTCATGCTTGTTTCTCATAAATCATTTCTCAAATCATGTTCTCATATGAAAACTCAATACATAAAATCATTTATAAACAAGGTACATGTGAATCTCATATATTGTCATTTTAGAAACATTACTCGGATAAGCGGATAGCCTGACGGAATCTCACATCACCAAGTCCTACCTCGGTGGAATCACATCACCGAACTCTCGTGGCGGTATCTCTCATCGCCACAAAGCTTGATGGAATCTCACATCATCAAGACCTACCGTGGTGGAATCTATCATCACCATACTCTCACTTCGGAACGGGATGTCACTACCCCCATTGCTCGAACCAAAGAGCACGTACGAATTTTGTATATTATAGTCGACTTCTCATCCTATTTGTCGACCAATTATATCCAATAATAGTAATCTCATCTCATGCCAATATACAGTTTTAAACATCATTTACCTACTATTTTTCAATACAAAAACATAAATCATTCTCATCCCATTTCGAAAGCATAAATAATGGATAGCATATTCTCAACAAGTTCTATCTCTTTGAAATTATAGATCTATCTCATGGGATCACATTAATCATCAAATCATTTCCCAAATCATACATAAAACAGTAGGTTTAGTTCTATATTCAAAACATGAGCATGGTCACATAAAACAACGTGATAAAATCGAGAAACAAGAGTGAAACATATCATACTTACTTCCGAGCTAAGATTAGCATTTCAAGCTTAATCTAAACCCCAAACCTTTCTTTCAAATCTTTGGAAAGCTTTATAACCAATTCCACTCACCGACAACGCCTCGTTTGCTTTGCCGAAACATAATCAAGCTTCCAGATCAACCGTGACTCATTTCGAAGCTAACGAAACATCATCCCCTGCTTCCAACCAAAGAAAAACTGAGAATTAGTGCACCACATTGCACCAAAATCCCCAACAATACGACATCTCAACTTCTATCCACAATCGCCAAGCAATTGGCATCCGAAAACAACTGAAAACATCAGTAAACCATTTCTACTTAACCTCCAGCCATTACCCAGCAAAATTAACATCTAAACAACATTGATTTACATCTAAAAACATCATCCCAACACCAAAGAACCTCCAGCTATCAATTAACCTCACAAACAACTCATAATCTCAAAGATTCCACTCAAGAAATCAAGCAATCTAACTAGTTTCGAGTTTCCATTTCTTAAACTCATTAAACCAACATTCCAACACATCATAATCAAAGCTAAATCTCATTATAAACCCACAAAATCAGTTTGAAACAAAGATCTCTTGATTAACCCCAACAAACATCAATTAAACCCATTTTCCACAAACATATTCTCAAAACCCAATAGAAAATACTCACAAAAGACCAACACTTGGGAATTTCAATAAAGAATTCATCATTAGAGGAGAAGAATGAAATTACCTCTAATGTTAGCTTTTTCCTCCAATTGAATAGATTTCCATGAGAAAACTAAAGATTCAAATACAAGATATTGATAATAAATCAATAGGAAATAATTTGATATAAAAATAAATCAAATCCAATGTTTACCTTAAAGTCTTTGAAAAGGAAAACAATGTTTGGCTGAAGAGAATTTGAGAGAAAATGATAGAGAGAAAGTTAGTTTCATAAAAACGTGTTTAGAAAATAAAAGCTATTCAGTGTTTTCCAACTCTTTTTATTTATTAAAACCATCATAAAATAAATCAACTAAGAGGAAAAAGAATGAATTAGCTCTTTGGTCAATCACTTCTTAAAGATTCAAAGTTATGGTCTTTTACAATTTAGTCAATTGAAAAAAAAGTTTTCAAAAATCGCATTTTAGTCACCAAATCTAAAAGTCTTTCTTTCAAAACTCATTTTCAAAACTTGGTTTCACCAAAATCATATATATATATATAATGATTTTCAACCATTTCCTCATATATTTTATCTCGTTCAAAAACCATTTTTTCCAAATTATTCCCGAAACTACTTTAACTTGCTCTAACCGATTCTAACGAACTTCCTAGCCAAACCGGCTAACTTCCAAGCCCAAAATCGGGGCGTTACAACTCTTCCAAACTTAAGAAATTTTGTCCTCGAAATTTACCTGATGGTAAAAGATAAGGAAACAACTTCTTCATGTCGTCCTTCCTCTCCCACGTGGCTTCCTCTACAGCACGATGTCGCCACAAGACCTTTACCAACTCAATGGTCTTACCCCGAAGAACTTTGATGTCCAAATCCAAGATCTCAACCAGTTTCTCATCATAGGACAAATCCGGATTCAACTCAATCTCCTCAACATACATAACATGAGACTGATTTGATCTATATATCCGAAGCATGGATACATGGAAAATATCATGTATCTTCTCTAACTCGGGAGATAACCTTAACTTATAAGCAACAGGTCCAACACGCTCAAGCACTTCATACGGTTCAATAAAACTCAAACTCAACTTGCCTTTCCGACTAAATCTCATCACCTTTTTCGAAGGTGAAACCTTCAAAAACACTTTATAACCTACGACATACTCAACTTCCTAACGCTTCAAATCCGCGTAAGACTTTTGCCGATCCGAAGCCACTTACAACTGTTCACTAATAAGCTCCACTTTTTCTGTAGTCCTTTTTAACACATTAGGCATAGAGACAAACTTCTGCCCCGTTTCCGCCCAACAAAGAGGTGTTCTACACTTCCTTCCATACAAAGCCTCACAAGGAGCCATTTGAGTGCTCTATTGATAACTATTATTGTAAGCAAACTCCACCAAAGATAGTTGTTGTAACGCCCTGGTTTTGGGCCTAGATGTTTTAGACATCTGATCGGACCAGTCGGGAATGGTTCGAATCGTATTAGGTGGTTTAGGGAAATCAAGGATCGGAAAAGGATAAAAATATGAAGAAAATTGCTGAAATCATCTAAATCATGTTTAAGAGGTTGGTCAAATCAATTTTACAAAATAAGTTTTGGAAGTGGTACATTTTGGGTAGTGACCAAAATGTAAAGTTTCAAAACTGTGGAAAAATACAATTTCAAAAGAGGAGTAAAAAATCTTAGAATCTTTAGGGAGATTTGGTGCAATTACACCTTCCTTAAATGGACATGTGTTTTAAATAATTTTTAGATGATTAAATAAAAAGGATTTTATTATATTAAATTGCTAAAATGGTATAATGAGAAGTTTTTGACGTAACTAACTCTTATTTCAGCAAAATCTATTTTCTCAACCATTTCTCCAGATTTCTTTTCTCGCAAACACTCTCTCTTTGATTTCTAAATCATTTCCAAGAAATCTCTTCAAGTTCTTCAAGTTTGTGAAGCAAAAACTTGTCAATCTTTGAGGAAGGCAAGAATTGGAGGTAAATCCCATTCTCAACCTTCAATCTAGGTTCTTTATTGAAATTCCCAAGATCTTTGGCTCCTAAATGTTGTTTTTGGCTGATTTTTTATTATAGTTTTGATTTAAGATCAAAATCTTGCAAAATTATAGTTTAAATCTTTATTTTCGGAGTATTGTTGACGAGCTCTGTTTTGAATTGATTTTAATTGAGTTTTGAGTTGATTATTATGTTGAAAAAGAGTTTTGATAACATAGATCCCGAAATCCTTGAGATCCTTGAGTTTCTTGATTGTTTTAGTTGGGTTTTTGAGGTGGTTTGTTGGTGTTATGCTTGCTGGAGGTATATGGAAGGGTTTATGTTGTTTTTAGATGTGTTTTGATGTTTAATAATGGTTGGAAGTGATGTATGTTGGCTAGGCTTGGTTTAGGAAGCAATCAATTTAGTTTTCGGTTGTTTCAGATGAGTAAATTGGTGTAGTTTTGGTGAGCAACGAGTTGTGTTTAGTTGCTGGTGTTGAAATGCATTTTAATGCATTTGGATCTCTGTTTTGATGTTCTAAAAATAGGGATCTTGATCCGGTAGCAAGTGAAGCATTTTTGGAGGCTTCGGAAGGGTGATCTTCGCGTCGATGAGCGAGGTTTCGCGTATCGGTGAGTGGAAATGGATTTTTCCAGCTTTGTAACGCTTTGAGCGTGGTGTTGGGAGCTTAGTGTAAGTATGAAACACTTAGCTAAGCTCAAGAGTAAGTAAATTGAAAGTCTCTCTCGGAATGTGCTATGTTTTGGATTGAAATGCACTTGAATTAAATGTGGTTTAATTACTGTTTTAAAGCATGTTGTTGAGCATTGAGAATGCTGGTTTTTAATGCCATTTTATTAAGGTTGCACTTGGTAGGTGGTCCTTGGATTTAAGATATATTTGTAGCCCCCTTAGCCCGACCTAGACACTTGACCCGAACTACAGAGATTACACGGGGAAAATTAAAGTCAACCTTGATTAACAACCTTTTTTTCATTTTAATCTTGTCTAAATGCACATTAAACCTACGAGAGTACTCACGAATCATGGAAGAGAAAAGCACAGTGACTGGAAAACATTTAGGGACTCAATTGCTCAAATTACGCGTTTAGGACCAAATTGTAATTTTTGGAAATTAGAAGGACTTAGCTGATTTTAGGTTCACCAATTTGAAATTGATCATGTTACATGCTTCTCTGTCAAGTTTCAGCTTAAAAAGACATCCCAAGCTCAAGCAATTGCATCCACAACATTTAGGACTAAAAAGTAAAGCATGGAAACTTAAAACAATTCAAATCAGCATCCAACGGTCAACTGTATCGAAACGCCTACCCTTCGTACCGAAACACCCGTATCGAAACGGTGTTGACCGTTTCAGTACTCGGGTATGTTCCGAGACCAGTATCGAAACAGGCTTCACCAGTAGCCAAACTGTTTCGAAACAGCTTCATCCGTTCCGAAACACCATGGCCATTACAGGCTCCCATTTCAGAACGGGTGAGGGTGTTTCGATACACCTTGCCCAGTGACAACAGAAATTGCTGGTTTTTGACATTTCAAACCAATCAAACATACTCCAATGAACATCAAAACATACAAGCAACTCATTTAGCCACTAAGGAACACATTTAAGACCCTTAAACTAGATCATGGCATCAAACACAAAAGCACATAATCTAGAGGGGTGCTCCCTAATCACAAGGCCAATATAAGCAACCAAACCTCAAACCAAACATTTAGGACCATTTACAACCCATAAATGCCACCACAACTTGCCACAAACTTAGGGAGTTCATACACATCTCCCAAATACAACTCTTGGTTTCCCATTGCCATATATCAAAACTAAAGTGTATAAAAACATCACCATACATGAGCTTTGCACTTCCTTGGATGTTCTTAACCTTCTTGCTGCTGAAAACACCTCAATTATCTGCATTATTGGTAAAAGAGAGCGTAAGCACAATTGCTTAGTGAGGCATGCTCTAAAGAAAACCAACACAATAATGCATTATTCAAAACACTTTCTCAAAAGCCTTTTTCCACCACATGCTCATTCTATCTCATGCTTGAAAACCATTCAAAGCAACTTCTCATTGAAAACACATGTACCACATTTCTATCTCGTGCATTTAAACCAATGCAAAATCTCATGGCAAACCCATACTCATGCTTGTAAAACCAAAGCATTTCATATAAAATCACATATACATTTCTCATAGCATAAATCATCTCATCATAGGTACATGTGAATCAAGAGTAATTTCATATTTTATATTGGCATTTCACATCTCATTATTACTCGGATATGCGTACAACTCACTAGACACTTCCGGTGGCATCTACCATCACCGTACTCACCCGTCCAGTAACATAATTTCCGGTGGCATCTACCATCACCGTACTCACATGTCGGTATCTCTCATTGCCGCAAAGCTTGGGTATTTCACCAAGTCCTACCCGATGGAATGCCCATCATCGGTTCTCTCCCTTTGGATTAAACCAAAGAGCACATACGAATTTTTAGTTTATTGTGCACTCTCATCCTATTGGTCGATCAATTATATCCGGTAAGTATCTCAACATCTATGCCAATATATTATGTCAAAACATCATCTCACCTACTGTTTTTCATGCAACATTTCTCAAATCATTCTCATCTCATTTCAAAACCATAACATTTGCCATGCTTTAAAACAAAAGCTCAAATCTCAACTATGCAACATGTTATTTCATGAAACCATTTCAAGCATCATCTCATGCTACAAATCATGCATAAAAACAGTAGAAATTTATCTATCTCAAACCATGAGCATGTAAAAGCATTTTAGGGGAAACCACCACATTTAAGAGCGCAATCTAGCCAATACTTACTTCCGGACTTAGGAAGGTGTTTCAAACCTTTCCTAAATCCCCAAACCTTGTTTCATGTCCCTCAAGAACTTCTAAACCATTCGCACTCACCGATTACGTTTCGCTTGCTCGCTGAAATGCTATCTAGGCTCCCGGATCAACACCAAAGGCGTCCGAAGATGTCTCCCATGTTTATAATACATCAGAGCAGAGGATTAATGCATCATCATGCATTGAAATCATCAGCCACACACCTAAACTCGCTGCTCTACTCACAAACCACATTTCGGCTACCAAACACAACCGAAATCACCTCCAAACTCATCCAAAACAAATCCCATCCAAGATCTACCACTTATAATCATTTCTAAATATCAATCAACATCAAAAATCACCACAAACTCGTCCTTATACCTCCAGCTATGACAGAACACCAAAACCACCCCAAAAACCATCATTCTAGCATGCAAAACTTAGGAACCCAAGCCTATTCGGGATTTGCTTGATAAAACCTCATTTATAACATCAATTAACATCCAAAATACATTAGAAAACAACCTCAAAACAGAGCCTAACCATCAACCACGAAAATCATCAAGATCTCTCCAAAAACCTTGAGTTTTAAGACAATTTTTTTGTTTCTAACATTAAAGCAACTCAAAAATCATTAACAAAGGATTGATAACTTGGGAATTTCAGTAAAGAACTGATCATTAGAGGAGAAGGACGAAGCTTACCTCTAATGGTTGATTTCTCCTTGATTTGGGCATATTTTCTTGAAAATCCAATGTAGAAACAAGAGGTTTTGATGAGGAGAAGATTAAGAATAAAAAATGAATTAAAATCCAATCAAAAGGGATGAAAATCAGTATCCAATTGATAGAGAAAGAGTGTTTGGCTGAAAAGAATTTTTAGAGAAAATAGGATGAGTGAAAATTGACGTAAAGTAGTTATGATAAGTCAAAGGTAGTTTGCTTTTAATTAATCCTTGTTTTCCTTTAATTAAAACATTAATAAAACCACCCAAATTAAGAAGAAATATGATTATAAACATTTTGGTAAAATTAGCTCCTTAAAGATTCAAAGTTTCAATCCTTTACAAAACAATCACTATTTAACTTTTGCAAAAACTACGATTTGGTCACTACACCGAAATGTAGTATTTCCAAACCTTATTTTGTAAAATTGAGTTCACCATAATCATTCATATATTAAATGAGGATTTTTATATATTTTTCCATATTTTTAAAGCATCTCGAACTAGGTGTTCCCTAAAACTCCCTTTAAGATTCGAACCGTTTTCTGACCGGTCCGATTCGGACTCTAAAACATCTAGGCCCAAATTTGGGGTGTTAAAATATTTGCATTTGAGTTTAAGCATGTTTAAACTTGTGAAAATGGCATTGTGATTTATGCTTGTAAAATAGTGAAATGATGATGTTACATTATTATATTGACAAGTGATGGAAATGGTTTTTGGTTACTTTAATCGGATATAGTTAGCCGGTTATAGAATTGGGTGCAACGTGAATAAAGTCACCTTGGATGTCGAGGGGTTGTGATTGTGCCGTAAACTCCATCCAAGTACCCTAACGATTGAGGTTAAGATCACAACGGTGGATGGTTTAATCCCGTGTGTGAGTCTTGTGGTCGTGTCCCGTGCTCTCGTTAGTGGAATTATACAACTATCGATGAGTGATGTTGAGAGGATTGTGATTGTGCCATTAATCTCCATCACGTGTGTTTAGGGGTTGTGATTGTGCCATTTATCTCCACATTGTGTAGTCCGGTAGTGTGTATGAAGCGTGTGGGACAACGTCTGCAATCTGCGTATCTGATTTTATCATTAAAATGATTTTGATATGGATTGTTAATGATCACTTGCGAGCCAATATAATGATGTTAAGAAATGTATTAAGCATGTGATGCTTGGGGATTATGCTAGAATGCATATGATGCTTGGTTTAAGCATGAGCAAAGGAGTTTGCTATTATTTTAATGATGTTATGAGCATGTAACACCCCAAATTTGGGCCTAGATGTTTTAGAGTCCGAATCAGACCGGTCAGAAACGGTTCGAATCTTAAAGAGAGTTTTAAGGAACACCTAGTTCGAGATGCTTTAAAAATATGGAAAAATATCTAAAAATCCTCATTTAATATATGAATGATTATGGTGAAATCAATTTTACAAAATAAGGTTTGGGAATACTACATTTCGATGTAGTGACCAAATCGCAGTTTTTGCAAAAGTTTAATAGTGAATGTTTTGTAAAGGGTTGAAACTTTGAATCTTTAAGGAGCTAATTTTACCAAAATGTTTTAATCAGATTTCTTCTTAATTTGGGTGATTTTATTAATGTTTTAATTAAAGGAAAATAAAGATTAATTAAAAGGAAACTACCTTTGACTTTTCATAACTACCTTTCATCAATTTTCTCTCATTTCATTGTCTCTCAATTTCTTTTCAGCCAAAAACATTTCCTCCAGCAATTAAACTTTGATTTTCATTCCTTTTGATGAGATTTCAATCTCCTTTTGATTCCTAATCTTTTCCTCATCAAAACCTCTTGTTTTTACATTGGATTTTCAAGAAAACTTGCCCAATTCAAGGAGAAATCAGCCATTAGAGGTAAGCTTCGTCCTTCTCCTCTAATGATCAGTTCTTTACTGAAATTCCCATGTTATCAATCCTTTGTTAATGATTTTTGAGTTGCTTTAATGTTAGAAACAAGAAATTGTCTTAAAACTCAAGGTTTTTGGAGAGATCTTGATGATTTTTGTGGTTGATGGTTAGGCTCTGTTTTGAGGTTCTTTTCTAATGTATTTTGGATGTTAATTGATGTTATAAATGAGGTTTTATCAAACAAATCCAGAATAGGCTTGGGTTCCTAAGTTTTGCATGCTAGAATGATGGTTTTTGGGGTGGTTTTGGTGTTCTGTCATAGCTGAAGGTATAAGGACGAGTTTGTGGTGATTTTTTATGTTGATTGATGTTTAGAAATGATTAGAAGGGGTAGATCTTGGCTGGGCGTTGTTTTGGAAGAGTTTGGAGATGATTTCGGTTGTGTTTAGTAGCCGAAATGTGGGTTGTGAGTAGAGCAGCGAGTTTAGGAGTGTGGCTGATGATTTCAACGCATTATGATGCGTTAATCCTCTGCTCTGATGTTTTATAAATAGGGGAGACATCTTCGGACGCCTTTGGTGTTGATCCGAGAGCCTAGATAGCATTTCGGCGAGCAAGCGAAACGTAACCGGTGAGTGCGAATGGTTTGGAAGTCCTTGAGGGACAAGAAACAAGGTTTGGGATTTAGGAAAGGTTTGAAACACCTTCCTAAGTCCGGAAGTATGTATTGGCTAGATTGCTCTCTTAAATGTGGTGGTTGCCCCTAAAATGCTTTTACATGCTCATGGTTTGAGATAGATAAATTCCTACTGTTTTTATGCATGATTTGTAGCATGAGATGATGCTTGAGATGATTTCATGAAATAATATGTTGTATAGTTGAGATTTGAGCTTTTGTTTTAAAACATGGCAAATGTTATGGTTTTGAAATGAGATGAGAATGATTTGGGAAATGTTGCATGAAAAATAGTAGGTGAGATGATGTTTTGATATAATATATTGGCATAGATGTTGAGATACTTACCGGATATAATTGATCGATCAATAGGATGAGAGTGCACTATAAACTAAAAATTCGTACGTGCTCTTTGGTTTAAGCCAAAGGGAGAGAACCGATGATGGGCATTCCATCGGGTAGGACTTGGTGAAATACCCAAGCTTTGTGGCGATGAGAGATTCCGCCATGTGAGTACGGTGATGTGAGATTCCACCGGATATTATGTTACTAGACAAGTGAGTACGGTGATTGGAGATTCCACCGGAAGCGTCTAGTGGTTAAAGAATGTTGTCCGCATATCCGAGTAATAATGAGATGTGAAATGCCAATATAATATATGAAAATGTTTTTGATTCACATGTACCTTTGATGAGATGTTTTATTCTATGAGAAATGCATATGAGATTTGTATATGAAATGCTTTAGTTTTATAAGCATGAGTATGGCTTTGCCATGAGATTTGCATTGGTTTAAATGCATGAGATAGAATTGAGGTACATGTGTTTTCAATGAGAAGTTGCTTTGAAATGGTTTTCAAGCATGAGATAAATTGAGCATGTTGTAGAAAAAGCTTTTGAGAAAGTGTTTGAATAAAGCATTATTGTGTTGGTTTTCTTTAGAGCATGCCTCACTAAGAAATTGTGCTTATGCTCTCTTTTACCAATAATGCAGATAATTGAGGTGTTTTTGGGCAGCAAGAAGGTTAAGAACATCTAAGGAAGTACAAATCTCATGTATGGTGATGTTTTTATGCACTTTAGTTTTGATTTATGGCAATGGGAAACCAAGGTTATATTTGGGAGATATGTTTTGAACTCCTTAAGTTAGTGGCATGTTTATGATGGCATTTATGGGTTGTAAATGGTCGTAAATGTTTGGTTTGAGATTTGGTTGCTTATATTGGTTTTGAGACTAGGGAGCATGCCTTTAGATTGTGTGCTTTTGTTTTTGATGCCATGATCTAGTTAAAGTGTCTTGAATATGTTCCTTAGTGTCTCAATGAGTTGCTGATATGATGTGAAGATCTTTGAGGCATGTTTAGTTGGGTTAAAAGGTGAAAAACCAACAATTTCTGCTATCACTGGGCAAAGTGTATCGAAACACCCCCACCTGTTCTGAAACGGGGGCCTGTAATGGCCATGGTGTTTTGGATCGGATGAAGTTGTTTCGAAACAGTTTGGCTACTAATGAAGCCTAATTCGATACCAGTCTCGGAACATACCCGAGTACCGAAACGGTCAACACCGTTTTGATACGGGTGTTTCGGTACGAAGGGTGGGCGTTCCGATACAGTTTGATCGTTGGATGTTGTTTTGAATTGTTTTAAGTTTTCATGCTTTACATTTTAGTCCTGAATGTTACGGATGCAATTGCTTGAGCTTGGGGTGTCTTTTTAAGCTGAAACTTGACAGAGAAGCATGTAACATGATTAATTTCATATTGGCAAACCTAAAATGAACAAGTCCTTATAATTTCCAAAATTTATATTTTGGTCCCTAAACGCATAATTTGTGCAATTGAGTCCCTAAATGTTTTCCGATCGCTGTGCCATTCTCTTCCTAGATTCGTGAGTATTGACATAGGCTTAATGTGCATCTAAACAAGATTAAAATAAAAAGAGGTCATTAATCAACGTTGACTTTGATTTCCCCGTCTAATCTTTGTAGTTTGGGTCGAGCGTCTAGGCCGGGCTAAGGGGGTTACATTTGTTGGTATCGGAGCCAAGTTATCGAATAATTGGGGCTTGGTATGTGGTTGTTGTATGTGATTATACATGATGGTGGTTTTTTTGTGAAAGTATGATGTATGAATAGTGATGTGTGATTCAATTGAGATGAAATTATGATGCTATGCTATGTTTGGAGTGTGGTTGGGGATCCCATTGCCGTATCATTACTAATGAGAAGAATTGGTTTAAAAAATGAGCTTGAGTACTTGGATTACTTAGCTTATTATGCCTAATTGTATTTATTGCATTTTTATCAGTGCATTGTTTTTATTATGCGGCCACGTAGAGAGCTGAGAATCAATACTAGATCTACAAATGAGAATGAGAACGTAGGGAATGCTGAGGATTTACCTCCTCCTCCCCTGGTGGACCACCTGGTGGTGGTGGAGCTAGGGCTGGTGCTGCTGGAGTTGGTGCTGGGGTTGCTGGACCCGAGGATGTTCAGGGGCAAGCTGCTCCTGATATGACCGTGCTGATATAGGCTATTGCTGGAGCTTTCCATGCAGCAGTAGCTGGAGCTCATGGAGCTGCACCTCAGGATGGTGCTAATGTAAGATTGCCGTTGGAGCGTCTCCGCAGTCTGGGTGGGACTGAGTTTAGAGGTTTGACACTTGAAGGTTCTGAATCTTGGTTGTAGAGCACCAAGAGGATTCTTGGTCAGTTGAACTGCAACAATATGCAGAAGCTGGGATGCATTATGTCACTACTGCATGGTGATGCTTACACGTGGTGGACAACCACTATCTCCGGAATGGAGGATGATGAGGTGACTTGGACATTCTTCTTGAATGCGTTCAAGCGGAAATATCTGGGGGTTCGCTACCTCGACGAGAAGAAGAGGGAGTTTATGTCTCTTATGCAAGGGAACATGTCTGTGGCTGAATATGAGATTCAGTTTGTTCGCCTTAGCCAGTATGCACCTGAGCTAATTCCTAGTGAGAGGGAAAGGTGCGAACGGTTCTGTTATGGGCTGGTAGCGGATGTTAAGACCTATATGCTTGCAACTGATTACACTGATTTCGATGTCTTGGTCACTAGAGCCAATGACATTGAATTGAATCTTGGTTTGGCGAGCCGAGCATGTGGATCTAGCTCGGGAAAGCGAGCTGCAGAACGCGATTATGGTAGAGATCGCAACAAGATACATAAGGATAGAAAGCCGCACTATGATGCTAGGCGTGGGGGTGGTAACCCTGGTAGAGGTCAGCAAGGACCTAATGCTTTCTTGAGGACTCCTGAGTGTTACCAGTGTGGTAGGAGACACAGTGGTGAGTGTTGGGGTAACCTTGGGACATGCTGGAATTATGGAAACCGAGGGCATATGAAGAAAGATTATCCTCTGCCGCTGGGAGAGGGACATGCTCCGGTGAGAGCAGTTGAGCCATAGAGAGGTTGTGGGCGCGGCCGTGGTAATTTTCAGCGTAGGGATGATGGTGGAAGGAACGTGGCACATGTTGTGGCTGTCCAACCTGATGGTGGTGGTCAGGCTCGAGTGTATGCCCATCATGAGGGAAGGAATGACACGGACGTGATCGCAAGTACCTTTACTTTGCAATCCTTGTCATTACTTTCTTTGATTGATTCTGGATCTACACACTCGTACATATTGCGTGAACATGCTCAAATGCTTGGTTTGCCTGTTGAGTCTTTGGATGTTGGTATGCGTGTGACTAGTTCCTTTGGTGAGACGGTTGTAACAAGGAAGTTGTATAGAAGATGCCCCTTAATGGTGCAAGATCATGTGTTTCTTGTTGATCTTATGGAATTGCCATTCTATGGCTTTGATGTAATCCTTGGCATGGATTGGCTTGTTGAGCATAGAGCCATTGTGGATTTCGAAAGCAAGCGAGTTTCATTGAAACTTGCGGATGATTATGAGGTGGTAGTGGTGGGAGAAAATGTGAAGTTTCTTGCCAATGTGGTGTCAATGTTGGAAGCGAGTCGGATGTTGCGGCAAGGATGTGAAGCTTACCTAGCCTTTGTTATGAATCCTAGTTCAAAGGAGGTGCACGTTCAGGATATAAGGATCGTGTGTGAGTTCCCTGGAGTGTTTCCTGAGGAATTACCTTGTTTTCCGCCTAGTCGAGAGGTTGAGTTTGGAATTGAGTTGTATGAGAACACAACTCCGGTGTCCATTGCTCCCTATCGCATGGCACCCAAAGAGTTGAAGGAGTTGAAGACGCAACTTCAGGAGTTGCTTGACCGTGGCTTCATTCGGCCTAGTGTGTCACCTTGGGGTGCACCGATCTTGTTTGTTAAAAAGAAAGATGGCACGATGAGAATGTGCATCGATTATCGTCAGCTGAATAAGTTGACCGTCAAGAACAAGTATCCTTTGCCGAGGATTGATGATCTTTTTGATCAGTTTCGGGGAGCGGCTGTGTTTTCAAAGATTGATCTGAGGTCAGGGTACTATCAGTTAAAAGTGAAAGATGTGGATGTACCGAAAACAGCCTTTAGAACGAGGTATGAGCATTATGAGTTCCTTGTGATGCCGTTTGGGTTGACGAATGCTCCTGTCGCTTTCATGGATATGATGAATAGGGTGTTCCATGAATTCTTGGACAAGTTTGTTGTGGTGTTCATCGACGATATCCTTGTGTACTCTCGTATTGAGGAAGAGCATGAAGGTCATTTGAGGATTGTTTTACAAGCGTTGCTGGAAAATCAGCTTTATGCTAAGCTGAGCAAATGTGAGTTTTGGCTAAAGGAAGTTGTTTTCCTTGGTCATGTGGTTTCGGCTGAAGAGATTCAAGTTGATCCCAGAAAGTTGAGGCGGTGATGAATTGGAAGCTTCCTAAGTTCCGTTCATGAAGTCCGTAGTTTTCTTGGGTTAGCAGGATACTACCGGAGGTTTGTGGATGGATTTTCTAAGATTGTTGCCCCTTTGACGAAGTTGTCACAAAAGGATGTTAAGTATGAGTGGACGGAAGTGAGACAACAAGCTTTTGAGAAGCTTAAAGTAGCTTTGACGCAAGCTCCTATATTGGTTCAATCAGAATTAGGGAAATAGTTTGTGGTGTATAGTGACACATCCTACGTTGGTTTGGGGTGTGTGTTAATGCAAGAGGGTAAGGTAGTGGCTTATGCATCGCGACAGTTGAAAGTGCATGAGCGCAATTATCCTACGCATGATATTGAGTTAGCTGTGGTGGTTTTTGCTCTAAAGATTTGGAGACATTATCTCTATGGTGAGAAGTGTACTGTGTACACGGATCACAAGAGTTTGAACTATTTGATGTCTCAGAAAGAGTTGAATCTTAGGCAACGACGATGGGTGGGGTTGCTTAAGGATTACGATCTAACGATCGAGTATTACCCGAGAAAGGCCAATGTTGTGGCCGATGCTTTGAGCAGGAAGGTGGCAGTGGAGTTAAGGGCGATGTTTGCTAGCTTAAGCATATCGCGAGATGGTGGTCTTGTTGCTGAATTGCAAGTGAAACCATCTTTAGTCCAGTTGATAAAGGACAAGCAGCTGTTGGATGATTCCTTGGTGACATATGTTCAGGATATTGCTGAGGATAAACCATCGGATTTATGTTTTAATGATGATGGTGTTCTATGTTTTGGGAGTCGGATAGTGGTGCCGAATGATTTTGAGTTGAGGCGCACTATTCTGACCGAAGCTCATAGTAGTCCTTTTGCTATGCACCTGGCAGTACAAAGATGTATCGTGATCTGAAGGATGAGTACTATTGGGTGGGTTTGAAGAAAGATGCCGCTGAGTATGTGAGCAAGTGTATGGTTTGTCAGCGGGTTAAGGCTGAGCATCAGTTTCCTTCGGGGTTGTTGCAGTCGTTGATGATCCCTGAATGGAAATGAGAGAGGATCACCATGGACTTTGTGTCTGGTTTGCCTCTAACGCTATTAAAGAGAAATTCTGTTTGGGTGATTGTGGATCGCCTTACGAAGTGTGCGCATTTCTTACATGTGCATACTACGTATACCTTGGATAAGCTTGCAGAGTTGTACATTGCTGAGATTGTACGTTTGCATGGCGTACCAAAATCTATAGTGTCAGATAGAGATCCGAGGTTCACTGCAAGGTTTTGGGAGTGTTTACATCAAGCATTGGGTATGCGGCTGAATTTCAGTACTTCTTATCATCTGCAGATGGATGGACAGTCGGAGCGTGTTATCCAAGTGCTTGAGGATATGTTGAGGTGATGTGTTATTGAGTTTCAAGGCTCTTGGGCGAAGCACTTGCCTTTGGTAGAGTTTGCTTATAATAATAGTTACCAGGCAAGTATTCAAATGGCATATTATGAAGCTTTGTACGGGAGGAAGTGCAGAACTCCTCTTTGCTGGGCTGAAACGGGACAAAAGTTGGTCTCGATGCCAGCTTTGTTGAAAGGAACCACCGAGAAGGTGAAGCTCATTTGTGAGCGGTTGAAGGAAGCATCGGATTGACAAAAGTCTTACGCAGATTTGAAGCGTAAGGAGATAGAATTTGCGGTGGGTGACCGTGTGTTCTTGAAAGTTTCACCTTGGAAAAAGGTGATAAGATTTGGCCGGAAGGGCAAGCTAAGCCCAAGATACATTGAACCATACGAGGTGATAGAACTGAGGCTACCACAAGAGTTAGAAAAGATACATAATGTGTTTCATGTATCCATACTTCGGAGGTATAGATCAGATCCTTCGCATGTTATGCCTGTGGAGGAAGTTGAGTTGAATCTGGATTTGACATATGATGAGGAACCTGTTGAGAATTTGGATTCGGACAATAAGGTTCTCCGTGGTAAGACCATTGAGCTGGTTAAGGTGTTGTGGAGACATCGTGGTGTTGAGGAAGCCACGTGGGAAAGCAAGGAAGACATGAAGAAGCAATTTCCTTACCTTTTTCCTCCAGGTAAATTTCTAGGACGAAATTCCTTAAGAGGGGGAGAGTTGTAACACCCCAAATTTGGGCCTAGATGTTTTAGAGTCTGAATCGGACCGGTCAGAAACGGTTCGAATATTAAAGGGAGTTTTAGGGAACACCTAGTTCGGGATGCTTTAAAAATATGGAAAAATATCTAAAAATCCTCATTTAATATATGAATGATTATGGTGAAATCAATTTTACAAAATAAGGTTTGGGAATACTACATTTCGATGTAGTGACCAAATCGCAGTTTTTGCAAAAGTTGAATAGTGATTGTTTTGTAAAAGATTGAAACTTTGAATCTTTAAGGAGCTAATTTTACCAAAATATTTTAATCAGATTTCTTCTTAATTTGGGTGATTTTATTAATGTTTTAATTAAAGGAAATAAAGATTAATTAAAAGGAAACTACATTTGATTTTTCATAACTACCTTTCATCAATTTTCTCTCATTTCATTTTCTCTCAATTTCTTTTCAGCCAAACACATTTCCTACAGCAATTAACCTTTGATTTTCATTCCTTTTGATGGGATTTCAATCTCCTTTTGATTCCTAAGCTTTTCCTCATCAAAACCTCTTGTTTTTACATTGGATTTTCAAGAAAACTTGCCCAATTCAAGGAGAAATCAGCCATTAGAGTTAAGCTTCGTCCTTCTTCTCTAATGATCAGTTCTTTACTGAAATTCCCAAGTTATCAATCCCTTGTCAATGATTTTTGAGTTGCTTTAATGTTAGAAACAAGAAATTGTCTTAAAACTCAAGCTTTTTGGAGAGATCTTGATGATTTTCGTGGTTGATGGTTAGGCTCTGTTTTGAGGTTGTTTTCTAATGTATTTTGGATGTTAATTGATGTTATAAATGAGGTTTTATCAAACAAATCCCGAATAGGCTTGGGTTCCTAAGTTCTGCATGCTAGAATGGTGGTTTTTGGGGTGGTTTTGGGGTTCTGTCATACCTGGAGGTATAAGGACGAGTTTGTGGTGATTTTTGATGTTGATTAATGTTTAGAAATGATTAGAAGTGGTAGATCTTGGCTGGGCTTTGTTTTGGAAGAGTTTGGACGTGATTTCGGTAGTGTTTGGTAGCCGAAATGTGGTTTTTGTGTAGAGCAGCGAGTTTAGGTGCGTGGCTGATGATTTCAATGCATGATGATGCATTAATCCTCTGCTTTGATGTGTTATAAACAGGGGAGACATCTTTGGACGCCTTTGGTGTTGATCCGGGAGCCTAGATAGCGTTTCGGTGAGCAAGCGAAACGTAATCGGTGAGTGCGAATGGTTTAGAAGTCCTTGAGGGACAAGAAATAAGGTTTGGGGATTTAGGAAAGGTTTGAAACACCTTCCTAAGTCCGGAAGTAAGTATTAGATAGATTGCTCTCTTAAATGTGGTGGTTGCCCCTAAAATGCTTTTACATGCTCATGGTTTGAGATAGATAAATTCCTACTGTTTTTATACATGATTTGTAGCATGAGATGATGCTTGAGATGATTTCATGAAATAACATGTTGCATAGTTGAGATTTGAGTTTTTGTTTTAAAACATGGCAAATGTTATGGTTTTGAAATGAGATGAGAATGATTTGGGAAATGTTGCATGAAAAACAGTAGGTGAGATGATGTTTTGACAAAATATATTGGCATAGATGTTGAGATACTTACCGGATATAATTGATCGATCAATAGGATGAGAGTGCACTATAAACTAAAAATTCATACGTGCTCTTTGGTTTAAGCCAAAGGGAGAGAACTGATGATGGGCATTCCATCGAGTAGGACTTGGTGAAATACCCAAGCTTTGTGGCGATGAGAGATTCTGTCATGTGAGTACGGTGATGTGAGATTCCACCAGAAATTATGTTACTAGACAAGTGAGTATGGTGATGTGAGATTCCACTGGATGCGTCTAGTGGTTAAAGAATGTTGTTTGCATATCCGAGTAATAATGAGATGTGAAATGCCAATATAATATATGAAAATGTTTTTGATTCACATGTACCTTTGATGAGATGTTTTATTCTATGAGAAATGCATATGAGATTTGTATATGAAATGCTTTGGTTTTATAAGCATGAGTATGGCTTTGCCATGAGATTTGCATTGGTTTAAATGCATGAGATAGAATTGAGGTACATGTGTTTTCAATGAGAAGTTGCTTTGAAATGGTTTTCAAGCATGAGATAAATTGAGCATGTTGTAGAAAAAGCTTTTGAGAAAGTGTTTGAATAAAGCATTATTGTGTTGGTTTTCTTTAGAGCATGCCTCACTAAGAAATTGTGCTTACGCTCTCTTTTACCAATAATGCAGATAATTGAGGTGTTTTCGGGCAGCAAGAAGGTTAAGAACATCCAAGGAAGTACAAAGCTCATGTATGGTGATGTTTTTATACACTTTAGTTTTGATATATGGCAATGGGAAACCAAGGTTATATTTGGGATATATGTTTTGAACTAGCTAAGTTTGTGGCATGTTTATGGTGGCATTTATGGGTTGTAAATGGTCTTGAATATGTTCCTTAGTGTCTCAATGAGTTGCTGATATGATGTGAAGATCTTTTAGGCATGTTTAGTTGGGTTAAAAGGTGAAAAACCAACAATTTCTGCTGTCACTGGGCAAAGTGTATCGAAACACCCCCACCTGTTCCGAAACGGGGGCCTGTAATGGCCATGGTGTTTCGGAACGAATGAAGCTGTTTCGAAACAGTTTGGCTACTAGTGAAGCCTATTTCGATACCGGTCTCGGAACATACCCGAGTACTGAAACGATCAACACCGTTTCGATACGGGCGTTTCGGTACGAAGGCTGGGCGTTCCGATACAGTTGACCGTTGGATGTTGTTTTGAATTGTTTTAAGTTTCCATGCTTTACATTTTAGTCTTGAATGTTGTTGATGCAATTGCTTGAGCTTGGGGTGTCTTTTTAAGCTGAAACTTGACAGAGAAGCATGTAACATGATTAATTTCATATTGGCAAACCTAAAATGAACAAGTCCTTATAATTTCCAAAATTTACATTTTTGTCCCTAAACACGTAATTTGTGCAATTGAGTCCCTAAATGTTTTCCGATCGTTGTGCCATTCTCTTCCTAGATTCGTGAGTATTCACATATGCTTAATGTGCATCTAGACAAGATTAAAATAAAAAAGGGTCGTTAATCAAGGTTGATTTTCGAGTTGACTTTGGTTTTTCCCGTGTAATCTTCGTATTTCGGGTCGAGCGTCTAGGCCGGGCTAAGGGGGTTACAGAGCATGTGGTTTTAAAAGTGCATTGATGCTTTAAAAAACATGTTTTAAAGAAATGCATATGTTGACAAATGATGATGATGTTTTGGTTTTACCAAATGCATTGATGAATGTTTGGTTTTTAGCGGTCCCCACTAAGCTTTATGCTTACGCTCATTTGTTTCATCAATGCAGAGAATTGAGCATTAGAGGCATCAAGAAAGCAAAGGGGAATCCAAGTATTTGGCTAAGCAATGTATGTGGTTTTACTTTAGTGTAATAAGAGGCAATTGGTGGGATTTCTACTCTTGGTTTTGTTGGTGATGTGAAACACCTTGGGCATGTTTGGTATTTGTTTTTGGACTTGTAAATGGTCTATATTGGTTTATGGTCTTGCTTATAGTGTTTTGGCTATGCTATGATTTATATTCTAAAGCATGCTTGAGTAGCTAATATTTTCACCATGATGTGATATGCTTGATGATATTGTTATGTTGTTTGTTGATGCTTATGTGTTTGGTAAGTTGTCTATAGCATGTATGTATGTTTTAAGCAATCTTAGATGTTGTTAAATGTGTTTAAATGACCGTTGATGGCCGTATTTGTAACGCCCCGGTTTTGGGCTTGGAAGTTTTGGGTTTGGACCGGACCGGTCGGGTTGCGGTTCGAATATATAAAGGTGAAATTAGGAAAGCCTAGTTCGGGTTGCATTAAAAATATGGAAAAATGTCCTAAAATCCTCTTTTAATATATATAAGTGAACTGTGAAATCAATTTTACAAAATGAGGTTGGGAAGGGTGACATTTTGGCTAGTGACCAAAATGTAATTTTTGAAAGTTGCGTGACTGTTTTAGAAAGGATTGAAACT
This sequence comes from Hibiscus trionum, assembly GCA_030270665.1. Classification (NCBI taxonomy): domain Eukaryota; kingdom Viridiplantae; phylum Streptophyta; class Magnoliopsida; order Malvales; family Malvaceae; genus Hibiscus; species Hibiscus trionum. Next base: position 16,499,847 of record BSYR01000051.1, read on the forward strand.
TTGAATCTTTAAGGAGCTATTTACCCAATGAGAGTTTCTCCAGATTTTTCTAAAATATTAAAGGTTTATTAAATGGTTTTTAAATAAAAGAAAAGTGGAGGGAAGATATTTTGTCATTTTCTAACTAACTTTTCTCTCAATCTTCTATTTTCTTTTCCCTCATTTTCTCTCAACCCAAACATCTTTTCTCCAGAGATTTTCTTCTGATTTTGTCACCTAAACATCTCTTTTCAATTCTCTTTTGATCTCTAATCATTTCTTCAACAAAACCTCACCATTTGCTAAGTGGAATTTTCAAGATTTTGGTTCCAAAAAGGGAGAAACTCAAGTTTGGAGGTAAGAACGTCCTTCTCCTCTAAACTCTCAGTTCTTTACTGAAATTCCCAAGTTCTCAATCCTTGAATTATGATTTATTAAAGGTTTTACAATGGTAATCTTGATTTTTGGCTTTAAAATGCAAGATTTGGTGATTTTTGGTGAAATTTCGTGAGATCTGTTTGGGCAGTGTTTTGAGGTGTCAAATTGATGTTAAATGAATGTTAAATTGATAAGGAATTGAGGTTTTATCAATGCAATCCCGAATAGGTTGAATTTCCTAAGTTTTGCTTGATGTTTTTGGTTGTTTTTGGGGTGTTTTTGATGATCTGTTATAGCTGGAGGTATAAGGACGTGATTGTGATCATTTTGGATGTTAATTGATGTTTAAAAATGGTTAGAAGTGATGGATCTTGGCTGGGTTAAGTTTCGGAAGTGTTTGGTGGTGATTTCGGTTGTGTTTGGTAGCCGAAATGTTGGATTTGTGATGAGCAGCGAGTTTAGTTGTGTTGCTGGTGTTTTTAATGCATAATGATGCATTAATCTTCTGTTGTTATGTGCTTGAAACAGGGGAGGAAGATCCGTGAGCATTTGAGGTGGTGTGGAAGGTTTCGGATGCTTGGAAGGCTTGTTGGCTAGCCTTGTTTTGTGTATCGGTGAGTGAAGTTGGGTTTTCAGCTTTTAAACCAGGGTTTGAAGGTTTGGGAGCTTAGTTTAAGTCTAAACAACTTTGCTAAGCTCAAGAGTAAGTAAATGGATTTTCGCTCTTGGTTTGTGTTGTGAATTGGCTTTTTAAGCAATTGTGATTGATGGTTGCAATGCATATGATTTGCATGTTTTAAATTCTGTTTGGAAGCATGTTTTAGCATGGTTTAATGCTGGTTTTGAAAGCCATATGTGAAGGATGCTCAAGGTAAGAGATCCTTGGTTTTGTACATGGAAATTGTGGTTTTGATGCATGGTGTTGCATGTTGTTTAATGGCTTTGTGTAATGCTTTAAAAACAGTGAATTGATGATGGTAAATGATGAATTTTGCATTACGGTTATGCATGTGAATTAAAGGATTAATGTGGTAAGATGGTTATATTGGCAAGTGATGTAAGTGGTTCTTGGTTCTTTGATCGGATATAGTTAGCCGGCTATAGGATTGGGTGCACCGTGAATAAAGTCGCCTTGGATGTGGAGTGGTTAAGTGTGAACCGGTAAACTCCATCCAAGTATCCTAACGAGATGGTTAAGGTTATAATGGTGATTGGAATCCCATTCGAGGACCTTGGGTAAGCAAAGGTAATAATGGTGGTTAAAATTCCATTGGTGGACCTTGTGCTTGTTAAGATCACAATGGTGGTGTAAAGTCCATGTGTGGATCTTGTATAGGGTGTCCCGGATCTCGTTAGTGATGTTATACAACTACCAATCGGTGATGCTAAGGTTATATGGTGTTTAAAAGTCCATATATGGGAACCTTGTGCATGTTAAGGTTGTATGGTGGTTAAAAGTCCATACATGGGAACCTTGTGAAAGTTAAGGTTGTATGGTGTTTAAAAGTCCATACATGGGAACCTTGTGAAAGTTAAGGTTGTATGGTGTTTAAAAGTCCATACATGGGAACCTTGTGAATGGTAAGGTCAAATGGTGTTTAAAAGTCCATTTGGGGACCTTGGATTGGTAGGGTGTATGAAGCGTGGGGACAACGCTTGTGATCCGCGTATCCGATTGGATGATGAGTTGAAAAGTGGATTTGGTTGATCACTTGGAAGCCAATATAATGTTCTTGAATATAATGAAGCATGAGAGGCTTGAATTGATGCATGGTTGCATGAGATTTGCTTAATGTATTATGAATGCATGTGTACTTGTTAGTTTGAACAAGTGTTGATTATCTATTGAGGATGGTGCATGTGTGCATGAGATCTCTTTAGTGCATTGAAGTCTTGCTAAGACTTGTTTTTAAAGGCATATGATGTAAATGTTGATGATGTGGTTCATTTGTGCATCTATTTAATGCATGTGTTGGATTGAATGATTAAAAGGTTTTAAAAGGCTTCTTGCTTGAAAAGATAATCAAGTATAAGGAAGGTATGATGTGAAGTGAAAGTGGTTTCCAAGGTTTTGAATTTAATTTTGCATTTGATGTTTATGCATGGAATGGTTAAATTGATGGATTTGCAAGTTTATGTGTTGAAAAGGCTTGCTTAGCTTTCTAAGCTAAGGATTGGTTTTCATGATTGAGCAATGCATGGTTTTAAGCACGTTGTTGAAAAGGGGTTTTCAAACAAGGCTTTGGTTTAAGAAATCGAGTTGCTTTTAAAAGTGGTTTTATGATTCGCTGCATTGATGGTGTTTTGGTTTTGAGCATTCCTCACTAAGAATTATGTGCTTACGCTCCTTTTTGTCCATCAATGCAGATATTTGAAGTTTGGACAGCGAGAAGCAAGGGATTCAAGGAGGACTCCATTTGAGATGTATGTCTCGGTTAATAGCTATAGATAATAAAGGCAATGGGGGGAAAGAATCTCTATGTTGATGATTCATGAGATTGTGTATGTTGGACATGTATGGTTTATGTTATGTTAGGCTTGAATTGATCCATGGTTGCATGAGATTGTGTATGTTGATGATTCACGTGGATTAATGTTGTAATGTTTGAATCATCTTGAGCTTAAGTTGCTATGTTATGCTTCTTGTTTGAAAAACATGATTGAGTGTTGGATGTGTTGAATGATTTGCTGCATCTAGGGGTGGTTTTGTATCTAGATTTTGATGCAAATTGGTAGGTTTGATGTTTGGCATGTTGTTGATTTATTGTGGAATGGTTTGGAGCATGTTTGATGGGGTTTAAAGGTGTTAAAACAGGCCAAACTGCTGTTTCTGGGCAGGGTGTTTCGAAACACCCTTGCCTGTTTCGAAACAGGCCCTTGTTTTGGCTAGGGTGTTCCTAAACGGCCTAGCCCGTTTCTGAACACTTTGGCTACTGCCAAGGGGTGTTCCTGAACGGCCTAGACCCGTTTCTGAACACCTGATGGTTTGCAAGCTTTACGTTTTAGTCCCGTTTCTTGTTTGTGCAATTGCTTGAGTTTGAGATGTCCGTTTGAGATGAAATTTTGCAGAGAGGCATGAAACATGACTAATTTCATAATGGTAACTTAAAAATTGGTAAAGTCCTTTTAATTTTCAGAATTTACAATTTGGTCCCTAATTTCGTATTTTGTGCAATTGGGTCCCTTATCGTTTTCCGATTGCTGTGATTTTTGAGTATGCTTATCTCAAGAGTATGCCTAGGTTAAATGTGCATCTAGACAAGTTTAAAAAGAAAAAAGAAGGGTCGTTAATCAAGGTTGACTTTCGGGTTGACTTTGGTTTTCCCCGTGTAATCTTCGTAGTTCGGGTCAACCGTCTAGGCCGGGCTACGGGGGTTACAGTATTGATACGGGCTTGAGCATATCGATACCCTTTTGCCATCTTTGTCTACTCCCATTTTGCGTATCGATACAGGATAAGGCGTACCGATACGAGGTAGTTAAATTCAGTTAATGGAATCTTTTTAAGTTCTGAATTGTTGCATTTTGGTCCCTGAATGTTGTATGTTCATTTGGATGAGTTTGGATGATCCGTTTGAGCTGAAATTTGACACGTTGGCATGATTTATGACTAATTAAGGATTGGTAACTTTAAAATCTGACAAGTCTCTGTATTTTCTGGAAATTACAATTTAGCCCCTAAAAGTCAAATGTAAGCAATTGAACCTCTAATCGAACTCCGATCGCTGTGCCATTTTCGCCTAATCTCTTTGCTGATCATATAGGATAATAATATGCATATAATGAAGATAAAAAGAAAAAGAGGGTTGTTAATCGAGGTTGACATCCACGAGTTGACTTTAGTTTTCCTCGTGTAATCTTCTTAGTTCGGGTCAGACGTTTAGGCTGGGCTAAGGGGGTTATAGTTGTTTCTCCCAAGAACCTTGTAAATCAATGATGCAACACCTCAACATATCCTCCAACACTTGGATAACCCGTTCAAACTGACCATTCGTCTATAAATGATACGAAGTACTAAAACTCAACCTTGTACCTAACGCTCGATGTAAGCACTCCCAAAACTTCGTTGTGAAACGCAGATCTCGATCTGAAACAATGGACTTAGGCACCCCCATGCAACATAGCAATCTCAGAGATGTACAAATCCAACTTGTCTAACGTATACGTAGTATGCACCGCCAAGAAATATGCACACTTTGTAAAACGATCAACAATCACCCAAATGGAATTCATCTTTGACGATGTCAAAGGCAAACCCGTCACAAAATCCATGGTGATTCTCTCCCATTTCCATTCCAGAAGTTTCAACGGTTGCAACAATCCATGTAACACCCCATCCCGTCCTGGTCGAGAACCGAGCCGGAGCGTGTTACCGATGAATAATGAGATGATCGGTGTGATAAAATTTCAACTTGTTAACAACACTTAATTAGTATTACACAAACAAAACATTACCAATATGGGATAGGATCAAATTACACTGTGTAAAACTCTCTAAGTTTTACACGTTTTTTGGATCGTTGGATGAGTGAAACGGATGGATGAGATTAACAGTAAAATATGTGAAGATTATCACTTGGGAATTAAAAACACAGAGTTAATCTCAACCATCCATTTCCCCCATCCAACGATCCAAAAAAGGTGTAAAACTTAAAGAGTTTTACACAGTGTAAGTTGATCCTAACCCTACCAATATATATATATATATATATATATATATTAATCCATTTCATTCATAAAAGGACCATATTTAACCATTTAAGACTATTTTAGAACTTTTACAAGTTTTAGGGACCATTCTGTAAATGTTACAAACTAGAGATCCTTCGATGCATTAGACAATACCACAATGAAATTGAGTACAACATTGATTAGCCTGCAAAATTTCATGCATAACGGTGATCATTTACCCATTCAATTTACTCATGAAAAACTCAGTGACCAAAATGTAAACAATGGAGGATTTCAGATTAGGCTTTAACCACTTTAACTAACCCTGTATCGAAATGCTTAGAGCCGTTTCGATACGGGTGGACGATGGTCAACCATGTTGATTTTTTCCTTATGACCGCATCGATACGAGAAAGACCTGTATCGGTACGGGTTGACTGTCTTTGACTTTGACCCATTTCGATACGCTATGAACTCGTATCGAAACAAGGGATTCCAGAGACAAAATGTTCCAAAACGCCATAACTGGTTTCGATACACCCTGCATACTCAGGCTCAGATATGCTTACTCGTATCAAAATGCTATCACCTGTTTCGGTACAGCCTGACCTGTAATGACATATTCTTTCTGGTTTTTATCCATTTTACCATATCAATCAATGTCCAAATGCAGCAAAACTTTACACACAACATTATAAACATAAATTCTACTAGCATGTCAAATTTTAGAGCCATACACATCCATTTACCTGAATTTTATCTTTTAGTACCAAAACATGCATTTAGGGCCATTTCATGCTACACGGGAGGCTCGTTTTAAACATATCATACTTTTAGCACTTAACCACAACATAGACACATCAAAAGATGCTAAATAGACTTATACATAGACCTTGCCACCATCTAGGAGTACAAAGGATCAATATACATTACTTAGAGCTTGGTTGTGACTTGTGCAACACTTCAACTTCTCCGATCTCGACTCCAATACTTGCCTAGTCTGAAATGGATGCAATGAAATGCATTAGGCCTACTTTGCCTAGTGAGGTAGTCACAGATACAATGAATGAACATAGTATGCCAAATGACATGCTTCAATGATAATCATAATGTTCATTATGCAATAAACATAACATGTTCCTTATTCATATTAGAACATAGTATCATGTCACCAATGTCAGTATCATGATTTCATAGCAAACAATATCAATGATCAATAATTCCCTCGGATCGATTCATGGTATACGGATACACGAATTCCACCTCCTCGCCAAATCAATAAATGGTCATTCCCGCCGACAACGCCAATAAGACCAATACACAATACATCCCCATGCCTCGCCAAATCAATATAGGTCGTAGCCCTAGGACCATAGTCCACTTGTACAAATGAGCTCATGAATTCTATGTCATTCCAAATTATATCCAATACTTCGAATCCAAGGTCCAATAATTCATAGTTCAATATCCATGATTCATTCACAATATTTCCACGTCAATATCAATAACAATGATTCAATGGCAATAGTATCATATCAATAACTCAACAATCATGATAAATATGTCAATAAGAAATATCAATAATTCATGTCAATGATTCCTACATGTCGATGCTTCAATGATTTCCATGACAATGATAGCAATACCATGGACAATGAATCAATGCAATACTTACCAAAAGTTTCCAACATTTCTTACAATAATGCTTCATGTAAAGCCATTAAAATCAATGGTTAGTAAATCAATAAACAATGATTTAAGATGGCACCTAGCCATTGTCGAGACGCCGACTGTAACCCCCTTAGCCCAGCCTAGACGCTTGACCCGAACTACGAAGATTACACAGGGAAAACCAAAGTCAACCCAAAAGTCAACCTTGATTAATGACCTTTTTTTCTTTTATCTTTTCTAGATGCTCATTATTAGCCTATATGTTTAGCAACTAATTTCAGCGGAAGCGACACAACGAACGGAACCCAAACAGGGGTTCAATTGTATAGAAACGTCTTTTAGGGACAAAAATGTAAATTTCCAAAATTATAAATACTAAACAAGTTTTAATGTTATCGATCCGTAATTAATCATATAACATGTCATCATGTCAAATTTCATCTCAAACATATAATTCAAACTCATCAAATTGAGAAACCAAAACTCAAGGACCAAAATGTAAGAAATAGAAACCTGAAACAGTTCAAATTCAAACTCAATGGTTAGGCGTTTCGGAACGGATGGCCCTGTACCGAAACGGTCGTTTCGAAACTTGGTTGACCGTTTCGATACTCGGGTGGGTTCCGAGACCCGTAACGAAACACCCCTTTCAGTAGCAAAACCGTTTCGGTACGTTCCTACCCGTTCCGAAACCTCATGCCATTTCAAGCCTCTATTCCGAAACAGGCAAGGGCGTTACAATACGCCTTGTCCTACAACAGCAGATTTTGCTGGTTTTTCATGTCTTTTCATATTAGAAACATGTCACAACATACATACAATATAGATACACACCAACAGTCATCATTTTGAGGCATTAGCTACGACATGTCATCCAACATGCAAACATAGATACTAAAGGTATGCTCCCTAGCCCACGAAAGCCATAGCAAGCTAAAACCAATATTCACATCCAAAATCAAAACCATAATGGCCAATTACAGCTCAAGAATAAACCACCAAACATGCTCAAAGTAAAGGGAAACATCCTCAACCATTCAAAAGTATAAATCCCACCCATTGCCTTTTATTACACCGAAGTAAAGCCACATACTTTGCAAGATTAAAAAGCTTGGATTTCCCTTGCTTACTTGTTGCCTCGAATGCCTAGTTTTCTGCATTGATGAAACAAAAGAGCGTAAGCATAAAGCTTAGTGAGGACCGCTATGCAACATTCATCAATGCATTTCACACCATTGGCAAAACCACCATTTCATATCTCATGCCTTTACATAAAACATGTCCATGCAAGAACATCAATGCACTTTCTAAAACATGATCATATGCAACATTTAAATCAACAAATAAACCATTGCTCAAGCTTCACCAAGCATCTCATGCATCCTTGCATCATTTACAAGCATCCCATGCTTAACATTAATCATTTACATTATATTGGCTCGCAAGTGATAATCCATAAGCCATATCAACACAAGACAGAATTGGATACGCGGATTACAAGCGTTGTCCCACACGCTTCATATATACTACCGGACTACACAAGGTGGAGATCAATGGCACAATCACAACCCCTCAACACTCGTGATGGAGATTAATGACACAATCACAACCCCTCAACATCACTCATCGATAGTTGTATAATTCCACTAACGAGAGTACGAGACTCATACACAACACTCACACACGAAATTAAACCATTCACCGTTGTGGTCTTAACCTCAATCGTTAGGGTACTTGGATGGAGATTACGACACTATCACAACCCCTCGACATCCAATGCGACTTTATTCACGGTGCACCCAATCCTATAACCGGCTAACTATATCCGATTAACACAACCAAAAACCATTTTCATCACTTGCCAATATAATCATTTAACCTCATTAATCCAATGTTTTACAAGCATGAACACAATACCATTCCCACAAGCATAACATGCTTAACATCATATTCATTCAACACATGAAAACTAAGGATCACTTACCTAGTGCATCCTTAACATAATGACTTTAAAATCCAGCAATATTCATGCTTAAATCATGCTTTAGAACAGTAAACAAATCCACACTTAACTCAAGTGCATTTTCATCAATCATAGCACATTTCCAAGAGAGGAATTTCCAAAACACTTACTCTTGAGCTTAGCTAAGTGTATCAAACTTACACTAAGCTCCCAAGAACACGCTCAAAGCGTTACAAGAAGGAAATTGCATTTCCACTCACCGATACGCGAAGCCTTGCTCACCGACACGAAAATCACTCTTCCAGAGCCTCCAACAACACCTCGTTTGCTTCCGGATCAAGATCCCCTGTTTTCACATCATCAAAACAGAGATCTAAATGCATTAAAATGCATTCCAACACCAACAACAATTCACAAACTCGTTGCTCACCCAAACTACACCAAAATACCCATCCAAAATAACCGAAAACTCAATCAATTGCTTCCTAAACAAAGCCCAGCCAACATACATCACTTCCAACCCATTATAAACACCAAAACACATGTAACAAACAACCTAACCCAACCTTACCTCCAACAATTAAGATTCCACCATTTCACCTCAAAAACTCACTTAAATCAACCAAGAAACTCAAGGATCTCAAGGATTTCGGGATCTATGTTATCAACACTTCATTTTAACATATTAATAAACTTAGAACTCAATTAAAATCAACACAAAACAGAGTTTAACTCATCAAGTCTGAAAATTAAGATTTCAACCACAATTTCACAAGATTTTGATCTCCAATCAACACTATCACTTACTACTTGCGTCGTGTACACTTGCACTACATTGCGATAGACACTTTTACACGCAACAAGTTTTTGGCGCCGTTGCCGGGGACTGACAACATATCTTTACCCTACCTTTTACTGCACTTCTGTTATTTTCTGTTTTAAACTTGGATTGTTCAACCTTTACCTTTCACAAGGTCTTTTGTTTGCTTATGCACAGATCTCAACGAGGAAAAGAACCTGAGCACCAGTTGGATCCTGAAATCGAACGAACGTGCAATCTCAGGAAAAGAGTCCGCCTCATCGTAGAAAGAAACGAATACTTGGAGGAACAATTAGAAGCAATGGTGAACGAAAGGCACGAAGAAAGAAGGGACAACCAAGGGAATCCCAGAGGTCCTGAAGATCCCCTCGGAGATAGAGGGAACGGACAACCTGCCGATCCTCCTATCGCTGCCACACGCCGGTCATGCCGAGACTACATGATCAACGATCATGTGGAACTAGAAACAACCCTGTCAGACGTAGAAGTTGACAATTTTGAGCTGAAACCTGTTATGTTCAGCATGATTAACAACGCTGGCCAATTTAGTGGTGCTGCTATAGAGGATGCTAGGGAGCATCTGAAAACATTCCAGGAAATCTGTGGTTCGTTTAGACTACCAGGAGTAAATCCGGAGATACTGAGGCTTCGGTTATTTCCTCATTCATTGAGGGACAAGGCGAAAACTTGGTGGAATAAACTAACGCCAGGTTCAATACGAACTTGGGCAGATTTAACTCGTGAATTATTGTCTCGTTTTAATCCTTCACATCTATCTGAGCGATTACGTAACGAAATTGCTACTTTTCAACAGGAAGATGACGAGCCGATGCACGAGGCATGAGACAGATTTACCACTCTTCTAAGAAACTGCCCTATGCATGGATTCCCCGTTTGGAACCAGGTAACTAAATTTTATAATGCTGCCAACTTACAGACTCGTATGAGAATTGATTCAGCAGCGAATGGATTGCTGTTGGACAAAGATCCAGAAGACGCAATGGCAATATTGAAAAATTTGGCGAAAAACGAGGAACAGTTTCCTACAGCAAGAAGAGGGGGTAAACGAGTACTAGCTGTGAAAGATTATGAGGCCGACAGTTCTCTAAAAACACATGTGGCATATCTCACAAAGGCAGTGAAAAAGCTCTTGAAAGAAGATTCACAACCTGTCTACTTCGCTGAAGAGGTATGTGAAACTTGTGATGGGAATCACAGTTCGGAAGATTGTCCATTACAGTCAGAGGAAGGGATGTACGTTGGGAACTACAATAAACAAAACTACAATTCCAACAACTACAATCCCAACTGGAGAAAGGATCCCAAGTTCTCTTGGAGCAACCCTAACAATGCCCTAAATCCTCAAGCACAGAACACTCAGAATCAGGGGGACCTAGATTACTGACTCGGCAGCAACCATAGCAGCAGCAGCTACAGCCACCAACTGCCACGACTAGTATACTGGAGCAGACTTTGGATACGTTTATGTCTCAAACAGGAACTTACATTGAGAACATGATCACTTCGTCAAGAAGACTGAGTCATTCATGGATAAAAAAGAGATGCGGATGACCAACCATGAAGCTACTCTGAAATCACTAGAGACACATATGGGTCAGGTTTCCCAGCATATTAAACCGAGGCAGAATGAAGGATTTCCTAGCGATACTGAAAACGCTAGACAACCCACACATGAGCAGTGTAAAGCCATCACGACAAGAAGTGGGAAGAAATTACCAGGGCCAGAAAAGGAATCTGAATCAGTTAAGGAACCAGCCTTGGAATCGCCTGCCGAGAACGCTGCCCCGGCAGACAACGAACAGCCTGCTGCCGATAAACCTGTCACGACAGCAGAAGGGACAGAGAAGAAATATGAAGAACCTAAGCCTCCTCAGATCCGAATGCAGTGGGAAGGAGCTGATTATCGTCCTCCACCTCATTTTCCTCAGCGGTTACAGAAGTTGAAACAGGAATCCCAGCTTAAGAAAATTTATGATATTTTTAAGCAGGTTCACATCAATATTCCACTGTTAGATGCCGTTAGGGAAATGCCCGATTATGCCAAATTTCTCAAGGATGCCATGTCAAAGAAATCCAGACTTGGGGAATTTGAAACAGTTAAAATGACAGAGGGATGCATGAGTATTCTATACAGGCATCCACCCCAGAAGAAGAAGGATCCTTGGAGCTTCATCATACCGTGCATAATCGGAGATAAATTTGTGGGTAAGGCACTTTGTGATCTTGGTGCTAGTATAAATTTAATGCCCAAATCTATTTTTCAGAAATTAGGTATTGGAAAAGCTCGGCCCACAACAGTCGTACTGCAGCTGGTAGACCACTCTTACGTTCATCCAGAAGGAAAAATTGAAGATATTCTGGTAAGAGTGGATAAATTTATTTTTCCTGCTGACTTTCTTGTTTTAGATTGTGAAGCAGATGAGAATGCACCAATCATCCTAGGGCGACCCTTCTTAGCCACAGGAAGATCACTGATTGATGTGGAAAAAGGAGAACTCACTATGAGAGTGAACAATCAAGAGATCAAGCTGAATGTTCTCCAGGCAATAAAACATGCTGATGCAGAAGAAGAATGCAAGGCTATCACTGAAGTTATCCTTGACCAACCCTGCATCAGGTCGGGCTGCCATGACATCAAAATTGGCCACTGCCCCAGCAGCCATTTAGAAGACTGTCACGACAGTGACGACGACAGCAGCTCCTCAGAATCTTACATATCTGATACTGAAGATCAAGAGGAGGTAAACTGGATAGGCAATCGTCCAGGTAAGTTATTCGAGCCTTTAAATTATACCTCGAATGAACATATAGTCCAAAAGCCATCAACTGTAGAGCTACCTGTTCTAGATCTTAAGTCCCTGCCAGGGCAACTTAAATATGTTTTCCTTGGTTTAAATGATACGTTGCCCGTAATCATCTCTTCCAAGTTGATGCAGGAACCGGAATAGCAGCTGATAGGGATGCTGCAGCAGCATAAAAGGCTATTGGATGGACGATAGCTGATATTCAAGGCATCAGCCCGACACTATGCATACATAAAATCCTCCTAGAGGATGATCACAAGCCGACCATAGATGCCCAGAGACGTCTAAATGATGCTATGCGAGAGGTGGTTCGTAAGGAAATCATCAAATGGCTAGATGCTAGAATAATTTATGCCATCTCGGATAGCAAGTGGGTGAGCCCGGTGCAGTGCGTTCCTAAGAAAGGAGGAATAACCGTGGTAACCAACGAAGAAAATGAGTTAATCCCAACCAGGACTGTGACCGGTTGAAGGGTTTGTATGGACTACCGAAAGCTTAACAAAGCTACCCGGAAGGACCACTTTCCCCTGCCTTTTATTGATCAAATGCTTGATAGATTAGCGAGAAAGCCTTACTATTGTTTTCTTGATGGATACTCAGGTTATAACCAAATAGCCATCGCACCGGAGGATCAAGAGAAGACGATATTCACTTGCCCATACGATACTTACGCTTTTCGGAGGATGCCATTTGGACTTTGTAATGCATCAACTACCTTTCAGAGGTGTATGATGGCAATCTTTTCTGACACGGTGGAGGATTTCCTGGAGATATTCATGGATGATTTCTCTGTCTTTGGAGACAACTTTGAAAGCTGCCTAGGCAACCTACAAAAAGTGCTCGAGAGATGTGAGAAAGAAAACTTTGTATTGAACTGGGAGAAATGTCACTTCATGGTGGATGAAGGGATAGTCCTAGGCCATAAAGTAAGCTGCCGCGGCATATAAGTCGAAAGAGCTAAAATTGAGGTAATCGAAAAGCTGCCGCCACCCACCACAGTCAAGGGAATCAGGAGTTTCTTAGGGCATGCTGGTTTTTATCGGAGGTTTATCGCAAATTTTTCGAAGATCACCAAACCCTTGTACCATCTTCTAGAGCAGAACCGTCCCTTCGACTTCAACACTGAATGTACTGAGGCATTCAAGGTTCTGAAAGAAAAGCTGGTAACAACCCCAATAGTACAGCCACCAGATTGGAAACTACCATTTGAGATCATGTGTGATGCTAGTGAATATGCTGTCGGGGCAGCACTTGGGCAGAGGAAAGACAAGCTCTTTCATGTTATATACTATGTCAGCAAAACACTGAACGACGCCCAAGTAAACTACACCACAACAGAGAAGGAACTGTTAGCTGTGGTGTTCTCGATTGACAAGTTTCGTTCATATATACTTGGAACGAAGGCCATAGTCCACACAGACCACTCTGCATTAAAGTATCTGTTCGCCAAAAATGATGCAAAGCCTCGACTGATACGTTGGATTCTGCTACTGCAAGAGTTCGACCTTGAGATCAAGGATAAAAAGGGGACAAAGAATCAAGTTGCAGATCACTTGTCAAGACTGGAGAAGGGAAAGAGTCTCCCAACAGACGAGACACACATACTGGAGACCTTCCCTGACGAGCAGCTGTTCGCTGCCACAAACACTGCCGCGACAGCCATGGCGGTAGGTAAGTTTTCTGAACTCTCCTGGTATGCCGATTTCGTTAATTACTTAGTTAGCGGAATAACTCCTCCTGACCTTAACTATCAAGCTAGGAAGAGGTTCCAAAATGATGTTAAGCATTATTATTGGGATGAACCTCTTCTTTTCAAATATTGTGCAGATCAGGTTATCAGGAGATGCGTACCACAGGATGAACATGAAGCTGTGCTTCATCACTGCCATGCTTCACAATATGGAGGACATTTAGGTGGTAACAAGACTGCTGCCAAAGTTTTGCAGTCTGGATTCTATTGGCCGTCACTATTTAAGGATGCCCAGATATTCTACAAAAACTGTGACAAGCGTCAACGGACTGGAAATATCTCAAGAAGACATGAGATGCCGCTGCAAAACATTCTTGAAGTCGAGATCTTCGATGTTTGGGGGATTGATTTTATGGGACCATTCCCAACTTCATGTGGGAATTTATATATCCTCCTGGTAGTGGACTATGTGTCCAAATGGGTTGAAGCAGTCGCTACTCAGAAAAAAAGATGCCAAGACGGTTCAGAGGTTTTTGCATAAAAACATATTTTGCAGATTTGGCATCCCTAAGGTGATCATCAGTGATGAAGGAAGGCATTTCGGTAATAGGGTTATAGCTGCTGCCTTAAAAAAGTATGGTGTCAAACACCGGATCGCAACATCATACCACCCTCAGACCAATGGATAGGCTGAAATATCAAACAGAGAGGTTAAGAACATTCTTGAAAAGATAGTTAAGCCAACTCGAAAGGATTGGTCTCTACACCTCAATGATGCATTATGGGCCTACAGAACAACATTCAAAACTCCATTGGGAATGTCACCCTACCGGCTGATTTATGGAAAAACATGAGCCCCTCGAAAGCTTGATGCAAATAAACTAATTTTTGTTCGACGTCTCCGTTTAATTCTGGTCATTGAATAAAAGAAATTTTGATGAATAACTAATTCTTTCTTTCAGTTATTCTTTTCTAGTCTATTAATAACAAAACAGATTCTTCCAATGTATAAAATAAAAATTCCAATGGCTTTTGCTACTATAACCGTCCCGACCACGATTTTTCCTTTTTTCTAGGCATTTCCGCCTTGAAATAAGAAATTGTATTGATACTAGGTATCAAAAAAGCATATTAACTAAAATAAAGGAGTAAATAGAAATGGATAAATAAATAGTGGGTTCCATCGTTTCTATGGTTACTTCTTAAACGGTGAGGACCTCTCTATACACCGGAGCCCATTCTTTCATTTAATTGGTAACTTGTACAGTTCACACTCTTCAGCTCTACTCATAAATTTTCCAGTAATAGATCTTTCACAACGAGATCTATCTTATACAGTAACGGTATGTAAGTATGAGGATTAATGGGGTAGCTGACCCTGTTAGTCCGTTCTTTGCAAGAGTCGAAGCATAATCTTTTTGCTTTTTAAATAGGATTTTCCCCGCTTAATGGATAAGCATTTGCTACTAATGGGAAATTTTTTCTCATCTTAAATCCCAAGATTGGATTTGCGCCAACGGAAACCATAAATTTCATACACAATAGAAGGATATGGTAGATCTATCTTTTTTAGATAGTGAACGGAAGAACCCCATTCTATTCACTGGTACTGATCGTTGATACTGAAAAAATTATTTCTTTTTTCTCAGCCCATGATCTGAACAAGTCGCACATACACCCTAGTACATGTTCCTCGGTGCTGAGGACATCCCCCAAGAGCAGGGGATTTCGTGACATTTCTAATTGGCTGTCTTGCATTTCTAATAAGTTGTTTAATAGTTGGCATACTGAATCATATACATAATAGACTGGTTTAGATCGATCCTAACCAGATGATTCTGAATTACTTCTTTTAATTCTATTTAAAAGATTAATAAAATATTAGCCCCTTAGGCTTAAGTTAAGAAGGAAAGGAATAAGAGGGATTAAATCAATCTTAATTAAATTATAGATTGGTGTTAAATCGTTGCTGTTTGTTATGTAACCGCTACATGATCCACAATTCCATGAGCTTGGGCTTCTGTTGCTGACATAAAAACATCTCTTTCCATGTCTTCGGATACAACCCATAGGGGCTTGCCCGTTCTTTGTACATAAACCCTTGTGATGCTTTCGCGAAGTTTCAGTAGTTCTTCCGCTTCCAGGATAAATTCTCCCGTTTGTGCCTCATAAAAAGAACTAGCAGGTTGATGGATCATTACCCTGATGATATAACATAATAAAAGGTTCTTCTAACTCACATAATGAGGCGAGAAGAATAGCTAAAGAATAATAAGAAAAAGATAGAATTGAACAACCGTACATGCATTTTTTGCGCATTGCATACAGCTTTACAATGGAATTCTCTTCTTTTTTTTCTTTCACCGAAAAAAGAAAAAGAGAAAATATAGAGTCTATTAGACCCGGATCAATAAATAATCCAATTACCACCCTTCTTTTTTTTGGATAAAGTTAAAAAATACTATGATGGCTCCGTTGCTTTATATATTTATTATTTATTTCGTCTGTAATTCAGCAATCCCAAAGTTTCTTTTTTTTGAAAAAAAAGAAAGAAAAAAAATAGTCTTTTTTTCGTACTCTTTTTTTTATATTTATAATATAAATATTGTTAATAGCCTCTGGTGTGAAAATAAAAAAAGTTTGTGACGTTGAAATGGGCCCACGACAGCTAAGATAAAATTGTAAATCCCCTTTCTCTCATACTACTCTTTCGATACATAATCTAATATTTTGAAAAAAAAGAAATAAAAAAAAATTCATATCGAATTCGAAGTGCCATGCTATTATTACTTACTAATTCATATTTCATATGGCGAAGGCATAGTCTTCCTTTTTCTTTCCATCAAATAAAAAAAACTCATTGGCGCCGAGCGTGAGGGAATGCTAGACGTTTGGTAATTTCTCCTCCGGCCAGGAGAAAAGATCCCATTGAAGCGGCCAATCCCATGCATATTGTATGCACATCTGGTTGCACAAATTGCATAGTATCATAAATAGCTACTCCGGGTATTACCCATCCGCCAGGAGAGTTTATAAACAAAAACAGATCTTTGGTATCATTCTCTATACTGAGGTATACCATAAGACCAATAAGTTGATTCGAGATCTCGCTATCAACCTCTTGGCCTAAAAAAGTAATATTTCTCGATAAAGTCGGTTGATTAGGATAAAATTGTATCCCTTAGTAGCCGTACAGGCACCTTTTGATGCATACGGTTCAACAAAAATTGCGAAAAAAAATCAATGTGTAGATTCCAGCCATCCTTCGTTTTTTCTAGTGGGCCTTTTCTAACTTCTAATTTCTCTAACTTATAATTTCTAATGAAGGGGCTTTTTCTTACATTTTTAAATCAAATGAAATTCAAAATGAAATTAAAGAAAGATGAGTTTTGGCCCGTTTTCCTATAACATAGAAATATAGAAAAAATTCGCTAAACTTATCGCACAAACTTTTCATTGATCTATTTTTTTTCATTGGAATTCAATCCAAATCACGATGTCATTTTCTTGTTCCTGAATGGGTTTCATAAATTTTTTATTCAATTTTTTTTTAGGTTTATGCTCTACTCCGAGTAAAAATCTGCCCGATTTTGATTTGCGCATATAGGACAAATGACCTAATACCACGTCTTTTTGCTATGATTTCATTTACTTTTTTATTTTAATTTAATTCCTTTTTCTTTCACGTTTTCCGCCAAATATTCAACGTATTTCTCATATTATTCGATTGATTAACAGTTTGAAATCGCTCTTATTTCTATTTATAATTTTCTAATTTTAAAATAAAAAAGATTTATGATTATGATATAGGTGGTAATCATAAATATATTACCAATTGGGTTTTTTCTAAACGGAGCCTGGATGCTTCATTTTATCGGTCCAACCAAGCCAACCATAAATCATTCTAATTGAAAATATTAATCTGGATACCCCAAAAAAAATGAAATGGATCTCTAATTGCACTTCATTAGACTTCACGCTACAAATTTTTGATAATTCAATCAATTTTTTTTGGCGAAACAGAGGATATCTCGATCGGGTGAGAGAACGGGGGAATCCCATATGACCCAATATATTTGACAAGTCGCACTATACGTCAACCCAAAATGCATCTTCCTCCCCGGGATTTCGAAAAGGAACTCTTGGAACACCAATAGGCATTAAAGGAAAGAAAAAGAATTAAATACTATATTTCACTTTGATGTGGAAGCGTAATAGTGGTCTTAATAATATTGGCCTTTATCATATTTTATACATAGATAGAATAAGGCCATAAAATAAAGAAAGACAGAATGAATGAAAGAGAATTCTTACCAATAGGTCCTTTGAATGATGAACAAAACAAATAGGGATGCGCTCATTCATAAAAAATAGGATCAACCCCCATTGCGTATTGATACTTATCGGGTATAAAAAATGGGATCAACCCCCATTGCGTATTGATACTTATCAGGTATAGAATAGATATGCTTCTCTTTTTTCTTCTGAGCCGAATTCTTCCCTTATTACTAATGGAATAGAACAAATATTAATCCTTTCTCCGAAAGAATCACTGAAAAAGGGAGGTATCCCAATGCAATAAAGTTACATAGTGTCTATTTTTCGTTGATAAAGGGGTATTTCAATGGGTTTGCCTTGGTATCGTGTTCATACTGTCGTATTGAATGATCCTGGTCGCTTGCTTTCTGTTCATATAATGCATATGGCTCTGGTTGCTGGTTGGGCCGGTTCAATGGCTCTATATGAATTAGCCGTTTTTGACCCCTCCGATCCCGTTCTTGATCCAATGTGGAGACAAGGTATGTTCGTTATACCCTTCATGACTCGTTTAGGAATAACCAATTCATGGGGCAGTTGGAGTATTACAGGGGGAACTATAACAAATCCGGGTATTTGGAGTTACGAAGGTGTGGCCGGAGCACATATTGTGTTTTCTGGCTTGTGCTTCTTGGCAGCTATCTGGCATTGGGTATATTGGGATCTAGAAATTTTTTGTGATGAGCGCACAGGAAAACCTTCTTTGGATTTGCCCAAGATTTTTGGAATTCATTTATTTCTCTCAGGAGTGGCTTGCTTTGGCTTTGGCGCATTTCATGTAACAGGATTGTATGGTCCTGGAATATGGGTGTCCGACCCTTATGGACTAACTGGCAAGGTACAACCCGTAAATCCGGCGTGGGGCGTGGAATGTTTTGATCCTTTCCAGTAGTATAGCCTCTCATATAGGAAATATTGAAACTGTCCTTTCCAGTAGTATAGCTGCTGTCTTTTTTGCAGCTTTTGTTGTTGCCGGAACTATGTGGTATGGTTCAGCAACTACTCCCATCGAATTATTTGGTCCTACTCGTTATCAATGGGATCAAGGATACTTCCAGCAAGAAATATATCGAAGGGTTAGTGCTGGGTTAGCCGAAAATCAAAGTTTATCAGAAGCTTAGTCTAAAATTCCTGAAAAATTAGCTTTTTATGATTACATTGGCAATAATCCGGCAAAAGGAGGATTATTCAGAGCGGGTTCAATGGATAACGGGGATGGAATAGCTGTTGGGTGGTTAGGACACCCTATCTTTAGAGATAAAGAAGGGCGTGAACTTTTTGTACGCCGTATGCCTACTTTTTTTTGAAACATTTCCGGTTGTTTTGGTAGAAGGAGACGGAATTGTTAGAGCGAATGTCCCTTTTAGAAGGGCAGAATCAAAGTATAGTGTCGAACAGGTAGGTGTAACTGTTGAGTTCTATGGCGGCAAACTCAACGGGGTGAGTTATAGTGATCCTGCTACTGTGAAAAAATATGCTAGACGTGCTCAATTGGGTGAAAATTTTGAATTAGATCGTGCTACTTTAAAATCCGATGGTTTTTTTCGTAGCAGTCCGAGGGGTTGGTTTACTTTTGGGCATGCTTCGTTTGCTTTGCTTTTCTTTTTCGGACACATTTGGCATGGTGCTAGAACCCTGTTCAGAGATGTTTTTGCCGGTATTGATCCGGATTTGGATGCTCAAGTGGAATTTGGAGCATTCCAAAAACTTGGAGATCCAACTACAAGAAGACAAGTAGTCTGATGCAAGATTGCTTTCTTATTTTTCGCTTCTATTTTCTATTTGTGATTTGACATAGGCTGCTGGAAAAATCTTGATTAAAATCGCTGCCTTTTCCTTTTCTTTGATTCTTGTTCTTTCTTATTTTAGTCGGGAGATGATTCCAAATAAACAGGTACGGAAGCTATAATTGTAAACCACGATCGAATTTATAGAAGCATTGGTTTATACATTCCTCTTAGTATCTACTCTAGGGATAATTTTTTTCGCTATCTTTTTTTGAGAACCGCCTAAAGTTCCAACTAAAAAATGAAATGATTTTTCATTATCTCAATTGAAGTAACGAGCCTCCCAATATTGGGAGGCTCATTACTTCAATCAGTCCCCGTGTTCTTCGAATGGATCTCTTAATTGTTGAGAGGGTTGCCCAAAGGCAGCATATAAGGCATACCCAGTAAAACTTACAAGTAAACCATATATAGAGATGGCGACTAAGGTTACTGTTTCCATTATTATATAATTTCAAGATCACAATGGATCTATGATAAGATCGTTTATTTACAGCGGAATGATATACAAAGTCAACAGATCTCACTGAATACAAAATAAGATTTATGGCTACACAAACCGGTGAGGGTAGTTCTAGATCTGGTCCAAGACGAACTGTTGTGGGGGATTTTTTGAAACCATTGAATTCAGAATATGGTAAGGTAGCCCCTGGATGGGGAACGACTCCTTTGATGGGTGTCGCAATGGCTTTATTTGCGATATTCTTATCTATTATTTTGGATATTTATAATTCTTCCATTTTACTGGATG
The DNA here is from genome assembly GCA_030270665.1 of Hibiscus trionum. NCBI lineage: Eukaryota > Viridiplantae > Streptophyta > Magnoliopsida > Malvales > Malvaceae > Hibiscus > Hibiscus trionum. The sequence goes on from BSYR01000051.1 coordinate 16,520,699, forward strand.
GAATTTCACTGAATTAGATTCACAAGAACCACGAAGCCTCGCTTTTCAATACAAAAAGTGAAACTTTTAGTTCGCGGATTTTTTTAGCCCATTATGTTTCGGTAGTTCGACCGCGAAATTTATTTGTTTCTGTATTTCCGGAATATGAGTGTGTGACTTGTTATAATTGATCCTATTGATAGTATAGAAAATGGGTCTGTCATCTTGATCGAGATAGTTTTATCCCGTCGGATAGTCATTCTAGTATCTGGAGCACGAAATATATGAAATGGATCACAAAGTATTTGGACTATGATTCATACTTAATATTCAAACCTCGCGGCCGGACTCAAAAAAATTCTATATCATTGAATAAGCGATGATCCATTGGTTCTTACTCAAAGAATCTTTGGACTTAGTTTGAAGGTTTTATTGAATCATCGCGGTTCTGGTATGAATCTGAAGTTTCAATTGATTCATAGGGTCTTAACAAGAGAATTCCTAGAAAAAATAAAGAAAACAAGAATAAAGCCACATTCCATAAAATAACAAATCAAAGCAAAGTAAGTAGGTAAATAGAAGATTCAAGAGGCCTGTAACGCTCAACATAAAGACGAATGCGCCGACTTGATTTTTTGGCATTATAATTACAACTACAAAAAAGAGCTTTCAGATTTTTACTCTTTTGTGTCTTCAGATAAAATTGAATGAAAAGATTAAGAAGTTTCAAACTTTCTATTGCATATCTGTTTCAGCTATTACTTGTATTACTTGGGTGTTTTTGTTTGAGCTGTACGAGATGAAATTCTCATATACGGTTCTCAGGGGGGAGTCCTCTTGGTTTACCTATCTCAATAAAGTCTATGATTGGTTCGAAGAACGCCTCGAGATTCAGGCGATTGCAGATGATATAACTAGTAAATATGTTCCTCCTCATGTTAATATATTTTATTGTCTAGGAGGAATTACGCTGACTTGTTTTTTGGTACAAGTAGCTACAGGATTTGCTATGACTTTTTACTATCGTCCAACTGTTACTGAGGCTTTTGCTTCTGTTCAATACATAATGACTAAAGCTAACTTTGGTTGGTTAATCCGATCAGTTCATCGATGGTCGGCAAGTATGATGGTCTTAATGATGATCCTACACGTATTTCGTGTCTATCTCACTGGTGGTTTTAAAAAACCTCGCGAATTAACTTGGGTTACAGGCGTGGTTCTGGCTGTGTTGACCGCATCTTTTGGCGTAACAGGTTATTCCTTACCTCGGGACCAAATTGGTTATTGGGCAGTCAAAATCGTAACAGGCGTTCCAGAAGCTATTCCGGAAATAGGGTCGCCTTTGGTAGAGTTATTGCGTGGAAGTGCTAGTGTGGGACAATCCACCTTGACCCGTTTTTATAGTTTACACACTTTTGTATTACCTCTTCTTACTGCTGTATTTATGTTAATGCATTTCCTAATGATACGTAAGCAAGGCATTTCTGGTCCTTTATAGAGAATATAGACCATAGCGATATTGTAACCAAAAATTTCTCTTATTACTTGGGGGAGGAACAATAGTATTTCATTGCTACAAATATGGATTATTGAAAAAAAATAAGACATGTATTTGGATATTTCTTTTCAACTCCACAATATTCTATTATTTATTTGATATGACATGAATAGTTGAAGGGAATTTCCCGAAGAGAAAATGGATTATGGGAGTTGTGACTTGAACTATTGATTGGGCCGTGCAGAAATATGCCTTTATCTGCTACATTGGAATTCACAACCAAATGTGTCTTTGTTCCAACCACCGTGTAAGCCCCATACAAAGGATAGGCTGGTTCGCTTAAAGAGAATCTTTCTATGATCAGACCTGACGATGTTGTGTATAAAAAGGGCTCCGTAAGATCCAGTAGAATAAGTGATTTGGCATAACCCAAATTAGATTTTAGTTATTTTTTTTACTTTCTTATCTTAATAGTATGAAAATGCATTCATTTCTTCTGCATCGACCCGATTTTATTATACTATCGGAGTGAAACAAGGGATCTAAAGAAGAGCAAAGGCTAGACTATATTAGTAACAAGTAAATCCTTTGTATGTAAAAAATCTCAATATATTTTTTGGATAAAGGCGAATCGCAAGGCCTAAGACGACCCAGAAAGCACTTGATCGCGATCAACTTTGTACGCCTACTTGGGTATTGAGCATTTACCTGTAAAAATGGAATTCCTTGGAATGTATAGCTGCAACTTCGTAAAATGGAATTGGGTAACTTTTTTCTTACATAGGGAATCATTCATATGATATTATGGGGATAACATATAGATTTTTTATAGGTATCCATTTGTATCCATTTTATTCGATTGACTTTTGCTTGAGCCGGATGATGAAAAATTATCATGTCCGGTTCCTTCGGGGGATGGATCTAGAAAAATTCACCTATCCTAATAACAAAAAAACCTGACTTGAACGATCCTGTATTAAGAGCTAAATTAGCTAAAGGTATGGGTCATAATTATTATGGGGAACCTGCATGGCCCAATGATCTTTTATATATTTTTCCAGTAGTAATTCTCGGTACTATTGCTTGTAACGTGGGCTTAGCGGTTCTAGAACCTTCAATGATTGGTGAACCCGCGGATCCATTTGCAACTCCTTTGGAAATATTACCTGAATGGTATTTCTTTCCTGTATTTCAAATACTTCTTACAGTACCTAACAAGTTATTGGGTGTTCTTTTAATGGTTTCAGTACCCGCGGGATTATTAACAGTACCTTTTTTGGAAAATGTTAATAAATTCCAAAATCCATTTCGTCGTCCAGTAGCGACAACCGTTTTTTTGATTGGTACTGCAGTAGCCCTTTGGTTGGGTATTGGAGCAACATTACCGATTGATAAATCCCTGACTTTAGGTCTTTTTTAAATTGATTCAATTAAAAAAATATCATGATGTGCGTATCTAGGGAGTAGTCACTTCAAAGCCAAAGTGAATTCTCCCTAGATACATTTATTCAATTCTGGTCCGAATCTATGGATTGTGCTGAAGGTTCGAAATCTATTTTCGTTTTTTTTACTTTAGCTTTAGAAAAAAAATGAAATAAATCCAATGGACTAAATGTGGATTAAATGGATTCAAAATTTTGGTAAATAAATTTCGAAATGCTTTTCTACTTTTTTTCTAGAATGCCCAATATTTGTTTTACATCTTCTATACGAAAGTGTTCAATTTTCATAAGGTCCTCTCGACTGTTATTCAAAAGGTCAAATAATGTATGTATATTGGACTTTTTGAGACAACTATAGATCCTGGGGGCAATTCTGATTGGTCAATAAAAATAAATTTCAATGCTATTTCTTTTTTCTTTTTTCTTAGTTTAGCTAATCTATCATGAAACGGAAAAAAAGGTAAAGTAACGTTGTGTTGATTGTTTTCTAAATGTAAGTTTTCTTCTTCCGCATGTAGAAAAGGAATAAATAAATCAATCAAATTGCGAGAGGCTTCATGAAGTGCTTCTTTCGGAGTTAAACTTCCATTTGTCCATATTTCTAGAAAGAGTATCTCCTGTTTTTCATTATCATTCCCATAACAATGAATACTATGATTCACATTTCGAACAGGCATGAATACAACATCTATAGGATAACTTCCGTCGTGAAAGTTCTTTGACGTTTTTATACCGTATCCTCTATTTATCTCGATTTGTAATCCAATACACAAATCAATTGGTTCGGTTAGGCTGGCTATATGCTGTGTATTATCAACGATTTCCACAGAAGGTGGTAAGATGATGTCTTGAGCAGTTACATATCCGGGACCTTTGGCACAAATAAAGGCGTTACGAGTTCCATACAAATTACCTCTCAATACAATTTCTTTCAAATTCATTAAAATTTCATGTACTGATTCTTGAATACCTACTATGGTAGAATATTCGTGTGGTATTTTCTCAGATTTTGCACGTGTAATGCATGTTCCTTCTATTTCTCCAAGTAAAGCTCTTCGCATCGCAATGCCTATTGTGCCGGCTTGGCCTTTCATAAGTGGAGACAGAATAAAGCGCCCATAATAAAGACGCTTACTATTTGTTCTTGATTCAACACACTTCCACTGTAGTGTTCGAGTAGAGACTTTTACTTTCTCTCGAACCATATAATATTATTTGATCAGATCATTGAATCATTTATTTCTCTTGAAATCTCTTTAGTGTTTATTTCTACACATGTCTTTTTTAGGGAGTCTACAGCTGTTATGTGGCATAGGGGTTACATCCCGTACGAAACTTAATAGTATACCACTTCTACGAATAGCTCGTAATGCTGCATCTCTTCCGAGACCAGGACCCTTTATCATAACTTCTGCTCGTTGCATACCTTGCTCTACTACTGCTCGAATAGCATTTCCCGCTGCGGTTTGAGCAGCAAAAGGTGTCCCCCTTCTTGTACCCTTGAATCCACAAGTACCGGCGGAGGACCAAGAAATTACCCGACCCCGTACATCTGTAACAGTAACAATGGTATTGTTAAAACTTGTTTGAACATGAATAACTCCTTTTGGTATTCTACGTGCACTTTTCCGTGCACTACTGCGCCCACTCCTACGTGAACCAACTTTTGGTATAGGTTTTGCCATATTTTATCCTTTCATAAAGACATAAAGATAAGTCGGAGATATATGGATATATCCATTTCATGTCAAAACAGATCTTCTATTTTTTTTATTTGTTTATCGCTTTCTTTAAGATTAGTTTCTTTTCTTTAAGGAGTTCTTTTTAGAATAGAAAGATTATCCTTGTCTTTGTTTATGTCTCGGGTTAAAACAAATTACGATAATTCGTCCCCTCCTACGGATTAGTCGACATTTTTCACAAATTTTACGAACGGAAGCCCTTATTTTCATAGTTGTTATTCCTTAAAATTTTCCGAATCCACTTATTGGAAGAAAATAAGTTTCTTGAAATTTTTGAACCTTGAATTGTATCCCCCCGAAAGGAATCTTGAAGTTGAAAAAACTACCTAATCGTTCGAATCCTTGTTGCGGAGTCTATAAGTTATACGCCCCCTGGTTGAATCATAAGCACTTACTTCACTTTTGTTGACTCTATCCCACGTTGGTATACGTATCAAACTCTCCTGAAACATAACCTAAAATCAGATCTTCATTATCTAAAGGAATCCGGAGTGGGAGTGATTCACTAATTAAACCTCCATGAATCCATTTTTTGTTCTTTTATTCCAGGTAAAACTTCCTTAACGTATCAACTACGGTAGGGCAGAAGGAGTTCTATTAGACAACCCGTGCTTTTTTCTTTTTTTTTCACAAATGGAAAATTTCGGATACAATTCGTATATCAGCCACATTACCATATATAACACAAAATTTCTCCACCGATTCCTTCTAGTCGAGCCTCCCGGTCTGTCATTATACCGCGAGAAGTAGAAAGAATTACAATCCCCATCCCGCCTAAAATTCTAGGAATTTGTTGATAGTTAGAATAGATTCGTAGACCTGGTCGACTGATCCGTCGTAAATTTAAAATAGTTCTATGTGATCCTTTCCTATTCCTTCTATGTCGTAGGGTTAAAACCAAAAAATATTTGTTGCGTTCCCGATGTTTCCTTACGTTATCGATAAAACCTTCTCGTAAAAGTATTTTTACAATGTTTTCAGTGATGTTAGTAGATCCTATTCGAATCGTTCCTTTTCTATTCATGTCAGCATTTCGTATAGAGGTTATTATATCAACAATAGTGTCCTTACCCATTGTAAACTAAAATTTTTGTTGCTCCCGAATTTTGATATAACCAACGTGTTCTTTTTTTTACTTAGTAAAGGTATATACGCGAGACACAATCTACTAATTAATCTATGTCATTTAAATACTCTAATTTAAATACTATAACTATATTGGGGTCTCGTCTTATAATACCTCAGGAGCTAATGAAACTATTTTAGTGAAATTTAACTGTCTCAATTCCCGGGCGATCGCACCAAAAATTCGAGTTCCTTTTGGATTTCCTTCTTGATCAATGACAACTGCAGCATTGTCATCATATCGTATTATCATTCCGTTGTCACGTTTGAGTTCTTTACAAGTACGTACAATTACAGCTCTGATCACTTCTGATCTTTCTAGAGGTGTATTTGGTACTGCTTCCTTGATCACAGCAACAATAACGTCACCAATATGAGCATATCGGCGATTACTAGCTCCTATGACTCGAATACACATCAATTCTCGGGCCCCGCTATTATTTGTTACATTCAAATGGGTCTGAGGTTGAATCATTTTTTAAATCTCTTCTTTCAATGTAACAAAGGACGAAGAAAAAAAGAAATATTGTTTGTCAAAAAAAAGGAAACCTGCAATTTTTTTTATTCCCAAGACAAGACTTCTTTCCTTTGGTTCTATATTCCTATCCTGAAATAATGAATTGAGTTTTTATAGGCATTTTGGACGCCGCTATTGAAATAGCCTTTCTGGCTATATTTTCGGCTACTCCGCTCATTTCATAAAGTATTCTTCCTGGTTTAACGACAGCTACCCAATACTCGGGAGATCCTTTCCCCAAACCCATACGTGTTTCTGTAGGTCTTACCGTAACTGGTTTATCTGGAAATATACGTACCCATATTTTTCCACCACGGCGTACATTTCGTGTCATTGCGCGGCGCCCCGCTTCTATTTGTCTAGATGTAATCCAAGCGGGTTCAAGTGCTTGAAGAGCATATCTACCGAAACAAATGCGATTACCTCGATAAGATATTTCTTTCATTCTTCCTCTATGTTGTTTACGAAATCTGGTTCTTTTGGGGTTATAGTTGATGGT